>SMSQ01018922.1:6087-16186 GCA_019453375.1 Ctenoplectra terminalis | reverse complement strand
TTCCCCTAAAAAAAAAAAAAAAAAAAAAAAAAAGAAAGAAACAGAAAGAGCATAATCGACCACCGGCTAATACTAATGGTACGAGCCGCGGCCATTGAGGACCAGTCGATAAATACACCCCAACTGCGTAAATCCACTTTGTTCGGCGTGGCACGTCGGGACGCGGCGCGCTGACTTACGAGGCGGACGGCTGACTTACGGTCCCTTATTTAAAGTCTTGGAGTTGGCGCGCGCACGCCTGTAGGACGGGGCAATAAAATCCCTTAGCGCGCACACGGGGTGGTGTGATCGCGCTCGCGCTCACCTCGCGAGCTTAATGGCCACGACTTTTTTTTACGAACATGCGTATTATGCGTATATTTCTTGAATTACCCACGAACGAGCCGGTTGATTCATGAGATTAGGTTCTTCTTCGGTGACCGGGACGCGATACCTTTGGAAACTGTGTCCCGCGAGCGCTATCGCGCTGACTCGAGACGTAAATAACCGTGTTTACGAGCTTATACCGTGGGGTGGATGAAAGAGTATTTGATATAAGGTATTGATGGTAATTTTAGCTGGGAGCGGGCTCCATGTGTCTGCTGTTTTTGTAACGTTGATCGTTATAAAAGATTCTTGAGACATTGTACGCAGAAAGTGGAAATTACTACCTGTTATTAAACGTTTATAATTAGTAGGAAGAGTATTATTATTTTTTTGAGCACAGTCGATATCTGGTTTAACACGTTAAGCGCCACGCCGGTCCCTGGGGACCGACGCTGAGATTTTCGTTTAGGCATCATTGATTTCTCGGGACTGACTGTATTAATTCCAAAAAATAATACCTTGTAATTCATTAACCTCTTAGGCACGGCTGAACTTTACGCGAGGCTGTTCGACGCGAATTACACGAAAACGATACAGCACTACAATGCGTGATGGACAATGCTCTGTTCTCTACGCGAGTGCATTGGAAGGAAGTTTTCGATGATTAAATTATAGTTTTTCCTATAGATATGATACATATACTTTAACTTTGATAATTTACTTTAATAATTAATAATACAATTGAGTATCGATATTCGCGAAAGCCGCTATAGCGGTTTTATACGTTAAAACTATCATTATGTACTGAAACTATTACGAGTCCGCTCTAATCTTCCCCAAGAGCATTACTCATTGCCAACACCATAAGACAAAAAAAAAAAACAAATAATATCTTCCAATAAGAAGAAAAATATTTTCCAAAGAGAAACTTAACCCTCTACGGCTCTGTGTGACTTAAAAGTTACAAACTAATGTATCTGTATTTTACAAAATTTGTTTCATCTAGTTATCACTGTTCTATTCAATTTGATTACCGATTCAACTCGATTATCGTAGCGACACCACGATCCATCTATAGCAATTATTAGTTAAAAAATTTTCAAATCAAAATGAAAAACTGTAATCGATCGTAATTTTTTCTCCAATAAACACAAAATTCGGGCTATAGAAGATTAACCTATAACATCGTACCGTGTAACCACTGTTGAGAGCTGGAAAGAAGTTTATGGAAAGAAATTTGAGAGCCGGAAAGAAATTGTAACCACTGTTGAGAGCTGAAAAAAAAGAAATCGCGTGTAGCGACGCGATCCGATTAGCATGCGTGACCATTTCGACAAATAATAAGCGAGAGTAAAAAATGTGCAAAAGAGGCGTGCATATTTTATTCCGATCAACGATGCCCGCATTCCTACCGCAGGACTTCTTTTTCAGCCACCGATACTACATTATTTTAAGCTTAGACAATTCTTTGCCCTCGTCAATATAAGAACTTCAATTTACTTGAAGTCAGGAACAGTCTTTCAATTAGAACTACGATCACAGTCCACGATTTCCTTAAGGCTGTCTCTATTTGTATTCCACGACCTAAGTCTCTTAACCGGCCGCCATGATGTAACTCCAAGCATTAACCGATAGCATTCGATGCTATACCTTGTCGAATTGATAGCTACATCGTCTTTGAGGATGCAATCCAATCAAATATAGTTTCATCGGTGGTTGCTCTCTATCTCCGATGTTTCGCATCTATTACCTTTCAATTTGCTACTTCTCGTACTTTATTTTGCATGAATATCCACCGGGTCGTCTGTGTTGGCGAGCTATTCACGAAGATCATTATGTCCGCCAGAAATAGGAGTCTCTTCAAGGGACAAGAAGTACTTTCCTATGAATGGAGTATTCGCGAAGATCCATTGAGGATACAGTATCTCGTAAATGTCCCGTGCACGAGAAAGAAAAGAAGAGAAGAAAAAAATTTGCGCAGCAAAAATGTGGCATAGCACCTTAAGAAGTTAAATTGTTGATGCATAAATTATTACCGCGGATCGGTCAGCGAATAAATATTTTATTCCGATCAGCTTATCGGGAACGCGTGAATCATAACTGTTGCTGCAGTTCGGTCAGCTATTAATAAATAGAAAAACACGGGATGATAAGAAGTCGGTAATTGGGAAAAAAATTTTTTCCATCCCAAGTTCGTAGATTTGTTACTACTCTGTGCCTCGAATGTTGGCGACAAGAAAATGAAAAAAAAAGATTTATTTCCGATTTTTAATCTACACCGATGCGCGGCTCGTCAAATGTATTTCGGTTGGTTGAAATTTATCCAAGTTATTATTAAATTAATGACTAATACGTCCGAAGCGATGCACGAGATTCGAGGGACGCGCTAAAGTGCGTTTGTGAATGCGGAATAAAATGGCACGATAATGTCCAGGAGACGAACAACACGAGCCGGAGGAAAGTTACAGCGTATAATCCAGAAAGAGGAAGTGTCTCTTGAAGTTTGCCGTAAACACATTGATTAAAACGAAACCCTGATAATTATACCCCCGAAGAATATAAAAATATCCATAAAAGCATTAGAAAATTTATCCGATAAAGAATTTCTACAACAAACCCAAAAATAATTTAAAAACCATATACCCAACATCGTACTTAATTTCCACAAAAAGAAAAAAGAAAAAAAGAAAAGAAATAAAAAAAGTAAAAAAACATACTACACATTTATCAGCAAATAATAGAAAAGACGCGGGAAAAGAATCGTATCGCGTTCTAACGACAGAAAGGACAGAAAAGTTACGACACACGGAATTGCGTAGATAGACGAAAAACGACGTCAACGGTCATATACATAATATCCCGATCATAACGGTCACTCTGACACGTAGCTGTCAGTGGCGCCCGACAAGTAGGAATAATGATAATGATAATCCGTGGTAAGACGAGTAAGTGCGGCAACCTCCTGATCGCCCCTCGTGTGCTCGCCGCGTGCTCCCCTCCACGAGACTCTCTCCCCACCCACAGCACTCGGCGTTGTGATTTTTCCCCCACCGCTCGACCACCGTGTCTCCCCCTCCCACTTCCTCTGGGCAGGTTCGGTCAGCATGATGCCTCGCCCGCGATTCAACCTGTTTTCCACCCCACCACGTGTCACGATGGGCTACTTCCCCTTGGTTGTGTTTTCGTCCCCACCAGGCGACAGCGTGGCTTCCCCCTCTGCCGGTAGAGCACGGTGCTCGCGCATGCGTGCGCTGGATGCGTGCGTGCGAGCCAGCGCTGGCCGTGTGCGCTGGTGCGCGCGCGTTCGTGCAATAATAATAAGAAGAGAGCAACTCTATGAGGAACCAACGGCCTCCGACCCGTTCACCCTATGCTAGGTGGAGCCGGTCTGATACTGTACCCTCAGTGGCTCTCAGTTTGCGGCGCCATGTTTGATGTTTGTGTTCGGTTTTGTAAGAAAGTTTTGTTTGTGCATCATGGGGCGAGGACAGTGTGTAGGTGTAGTTGGATTATCATTCTTTTGAGCTATTTTTTTGTTTTTTTTGTGTTTTTTGTTTTTTTTGTTCCCTTTAGTTTTTGCGAACGATCCTTATACATAAGGTTATATTTGTTTACGATGTTTAGGATTCAGTTTTTAAAGATTTTTATTTTTCTGCTGTTTAATTAGTATTTTTTTAATTCTAAACGTTTAAAGAAACATATACGCTTGTGGGAAGCTACTTACCCGTAATTATTACTCTCAGTCCACAGCTCTAAGCAACCGTTACGAAATCAACTTAACAATTAATTTACTCTCCGCGTAGATAATTAACTCGCGTTTAGCGAGTTCGTTCGTCGCTGCCTCGCATCGATATTAATCGTACTGAGAAAATTCACGCATCGTTAAGGTCGCGTTTATGCATCTCTAGCGGTAATTCCGATCGTGCGTGAATCATCGAATCCTTTTCTCCCCGTCGATTGAGAGCCACTGCGGGTGTGACCGTGAACGAAGAGGCAGGAAAGCAAGACAGCGTTGTGGAGCAGTATCTCTGTCCTCGCCCTCTGCCTCCTCCCTATGCCACGCTGTGTTTCTCCCGTGCCTACCCCACCCATAGTTCTTACTGTGGCGAAGTGGACACTAGGTGAAACGGTGGTGGGGTGAACGTGCCACAGAGGGGAAGTTCGTGGTACCGTAGTCACAGTGAGTACGCCGACGAGAAACGAAGGGGGGAGGGGATAAACGCGGTGAGGTTAGGTTGGTTTAGGTTAGACGTGCCGTTGAAGAAGAACGGAACTGGTCCGAAGAGAGAGAAAGAGAAAAGAGGGGGAGGTCACTCCAGAGATTGCCGAGAGATGACACCACCGCGCCCACACGATCCAATGTAGTGGCAACTGCATTCGTGCAGGTGTAACGTAACGCACACAATCACCCTCTGCCCTCCATTACCTTTCTCTCAATCTTCGCGACCTCCCCACCCTTCTTTTTTTCTTTGTCCGTCCGTCCGTCCGTCCGTCCGTCCGTTTTCTCGTTCCTTCCATGTCTCTTTCTGTTTCTATTTCGCGTTATATTCTCCGCTTCGGTTACAAGTTCCGTCAGAGACCCCGTGTCCTCGTGTTTGCTCCGGCGGTACGAGCTCGAGTACGAATACAATTGCAATTACGATTACGATTACACGGGATTGACCTGTCGCCACCAGTATGCGCACGCTGGCAACGTCGCAAATCCACGCTTCCCTCCCTCCCCTTGTACAGCTGCTACTTCTCCACTCCCGTGGTTCCGTCTAACTCTCTTCCTCGCGCTCGTTCGCTTGCTCGATCCGTCTATCTTCGTTATAAGATACGTGCACTAGCCGGCGTCGCTGTGCGCAATACTGTCGCGCCGTTGCGAACGCGCGCCAGTGCACTCCCGTCGCCACCTTCGTTTGCGATCTGAGGTCACGCACTAACTTGGGAAACAGATTAAAGGTGCGTTCTTTAAAATAAGGCTCGAGAATGGTCGAGTGTATTACCGTTTTAACCCTTTGCGGTCCGAGTTCGACACTTTTAACTCTGCGGCACAAGATTTCTGATAATAAAATAGACCCGTGTTGCATGGAAATTTTATCGCGTTTTAAATGAAACAAAATTTATATATTTTTACTAAGGAAAGAATCACAGAATGTAAAAACATAAAAAACATAAAAAACATAAAAGAATAATAATAATTTAATTGAATTGGTTGTTACAGAGTGGGACTCATGACCTCGCATTGGTTCATGAATGGTATTTATTAAAGCACATCCTTTTCCGTAAGTCGAGGTGGGACTAAAAATATCCCACTATGCATTACGGTGCATCAAAAAGGTGGGACACTTTTAATCCCAGTGTGCCCCAAAGAGTTGACTCAACTAGTTCATATTCGATGATATACTTTTAAAAACTGTCAATAATTTGGCTGAATTTTCACATTTTCATTACCAGTAAGATATCTAGATAGAAAATTTTCCATTAACGCGTTGACTGCCGTGGGGGCCACCGGTGGTCGGCACTCGACCTGGCTACAACGCCATGGGGCCCACCGGTGACCGGTGACGCGACCAATAGTAAAATACATAATCAGTGTAAACATCGATACTGATAAATTTTCAAATAATACCACTGTTACCGTAATGGTTTGAAGAAATTAATGCCATACGGAACATGCAAAAATAATTTTATCAACCCTTTGAGGACGAGCACTCTTTCGACTCTGATTCGCTGCAGGTGGATGATAATTTGTGTATGGAACGAAATTATAAATTGAAAATAATTTATATATCGAAATAATTGGACAGAAAATAAAATAGAAAACAGACAAATGGTCGATGAAACTTCGCATTGGCGTCTCCTATTCCTTTGTCGATGTGGAGGCGATAATTCGACTTAGGAATCAAATTGTAATGTCGACATTCGTCCGCAAAGGGTTAATACAAGGGAAATATACATATTTTTTTCAACATAATACACATCTCGCAATAAGAAATTCGCCGCTGCGGCGACATTCGTCCGCAAAGGGTTAATACAAGGGAAATATACATATTTTTTTCAACATAATACACATCGCGCAATAAGAAATTCGTGTTGGCGCCATCGGCAAACCACGTAAAATGCGCGCGGCAGTCAACGTGTTAAATAACGTTTCAACGTAAAAGAATATGTTTCGTATCCCAAAACTGAAAACAATGGAACGAAGTAAAATGTCGAGCCTGGCTCGACGTAAGACCGCAAAGGATCAATCGATAAACCCTTCACCGGCAAATATATCGTCGTTAATATTTAACGCGTTGAACGCCCATTGAAGATCGGTAGAGTTTTTCCTGCGGGGCTCGAATCCGATAATCGAAGTCTTAAATCTACAAGCGGTGCGTAGATACGGAGCGATACGACGCAACTCGTTGTTTAAAAGTAGGCACGCGCGTGGGCGCTGACCTAACGTCATCAAATAGGTTATGCCTTGCCCGTTGAAAAGGTGAGATGATATCACGGGAAGATAATAATGGTATTGTGGTATTAAAATGGATAGATGTCCGTGATGAATATTGTCAACGGAACATGAACCCATTATTCCATTAACCCGGTATCAAATTCGGATTCCTTCGCTCATAGTCGTCTTTCTAAGATGAAACATTTTGCAGCAACGGGGCTTGTAACGATGGAAAGTCCTCTGGTATCGACAGAAGCGATCGGTATCGCAAATTGGGAATACATTTATTTATAGGAACCCTCTCGGTGTATGAAGAAGCAACAAACGGGAAGATGAATTTTACAGATTCTAGGATTACACGGTGATCTTAACGTGAAATATTTGATATGAAAATATTTGAATATAAAGTTATATTGCACGTGTTTTCCTCTGTGTAATGACGCTCTTCAGAGACGCAAACTTTCAGAGTTTACAAGTGTAACATTAACTACCGTCCACAAGCGGTGTCGGCTAGACCATCGAATCTTGTCAGGCAGGGGGTAGCAAATTTGACTTAAGATTCCCGTGTCGGCGTACCTAAAAGCAAAACACTGTTGCTTTCCAAAGCATTCATGTTTACTTGGCTATGTTTCTATGTATTATGTAAACTTCTCTTCCTAACCACTGACATGGTTGCTGTTAAATTATAAGGGCATATGGTGTTCGTTAAAGTAACAAACAATGTTTAATAAGCAATGATTTTTGCATTACGAAAGGTTTAATATTTAACCTTTTCACGAGGTTAATATTCGAAATGTTTGTAATTAATTTAAGTCGATTAAAAAAAATTTGAATTATAAAATTTTCTACTTTTCCATTGTTTCTCATAAACGGTTCCCTAATTATTATTTTTATTTTTACATCGTACGAACTGGTACATCTCGTATCGCACTATTTAAACGACTTCATAAATATACCTGAATTAACAAAAGTGTTTTGCAACTCGGAAGCAAATCATTTTTCCGAGCCATGTTTATTAAACTTTTTTTTATTTCAACGACCATTGTACGTCTTTAAGCTTCAACGCTCTACAATCAGGATTACATATTTATTTTTAACAGTAAAATTTGTAATTTACTACAGTGTCTACTTTAATCTCAAATCTGGGAGTAAATAATTGTTATAAACAATCTGGTATCGCAATAATGATATACCAACGCAATAATACCAAAGTACAATAGTATAAACAAAATAAAATTAAAGAATACAGACATTCAAATACCTAACTTTACAATCAAATATTATAGAATCAATATAAACTTTTTCAAACCCTCTGAATATTTCCTGCTGCTTCTCTCTGTCTCTTCGATCGTGGAACGGAAGAAAAAAAGTGTATTAAAAAATAATCAATGTAAAAAGACGAAGAAGAAAATAATCAAGATCGTTGGACGATATTTTTCCTTTTTTTATCCCCGTCACATTTAATTGACGTACCGTCGAGAACCGACAGGTATAAACAAAAATAAAACTTACCGGTAGCCGGGTCCGTCTCTATTTAGTGGTCACGTTGAGATGCCATGTCCAGAGAACGTTCTCATGGTGAATTTCCANTATGATTATTAAAAAAAAAAAAAAAAAAGAAACCATACATACTTACAATGCTCATCGTATTTATACGATACCGGCTTTTCAGCACAAATCTACCAAATACGTACTTTTACGTGACCCGCGCTCCAGTGACGGATTGCAAAAAACGTAAAAGTACGTTTCCCGCGTGCAACGTGTTAATTATGTGGGAATGGTAAGTCCGAGGTGTGAATGTTTAATCTGGAGTGATAGAGGTGTGAATAAAGAGTGTTTGGGACAGTGTGATCCAAGTGCGAGAGACGAGTGTTTGGGCCGAGCGATAGAGGTGCGAGAGACGAGTGTTTGGGCCGAGCGATAGAGGTGCGAGAGACGAGTGTTTGGGCCGAGCGATAGATGTGCGAGAGACGAGTATTTGGGCCGAGCGATAGAGGTGCGAGAAAAGAGTATTTGGACCGAGTGACAGGGAATATCGTGTGACCGAGGAGTTTCTGGGAATGCCTGAGCAGAGTGAAAGAGATTGAGAAATAGAAAAAGGGAGAATCAGGGAATGAATGAATGGAGAAAATGCGTGTGGAGGTTAGTCAGAGGGTAGTCAGAGGTTAGTCAGAGTTTAGTCAAGGAGAGTCAGAGAAGGGTCGAGAGTCGAGAAGAGTGAGTCGAGAAGAGTGAGTCGAGTAAAGAGAATTAGAGAGCGAGTATGGTAATATCGAGTATAGTTATTAGCCAATAAATAGTTATTGTTCATCAGACAGTGTCCATTGTTGAGTCTTTATTGAGACACCCGCCAGCAATCTAACATCCCTACAATTATCGTCTAAGCTAAAAAAATATTCGTTTTTGAAACGAAGCAGCTTTCAAGCCACCCTTACCGCGATTCCCTAAATTATTTCCACCCCTAAATCGTTCTGTTCATCAGGGAGAAAACACCAATCCGTTCCCCAAGAATCGTACCTCGAGGTTGGTCGTCGTAAGACACCGAACGAATCAACCGTTCCCTCTTCGAAGATGGCCACAGCACTTCTAGAAGGGTATTTCGATCGGTCGCGGATACGGATGAAACACTCTCGTTGAGCAAAGTTGCGAGTGTATTGTGTCGGGTGAAATTAAACCGGATTTCACGGAGGATTAAATGGTATTTCACGAGGTACGGGGATACGAGCGACCAAGAGCCCCGTCCTCTTTCCCCGCTCTCTTCTCTCCTACTGTTTTGAATTTGGGCGTGAATGTGACAGTTGGTTTATACGATTTTCGGATTGATGGGCTCGCCGCGTGGAATGCCAGGAAATGACGAAAATAATTATTATCCGCGAAGCTACATGGTCCACGGTTGTTCGGGTTTACGGATCTTCGTGTGCATTCGTGTGTTTATACAAGTTGTCCCGTGCAATTGGGACGAATTGTACTCTTGAAACGATCGGTGATATAGAAAAATATCGCAAGGTAAAGTTAAATGGTATTGGTCAAGGTATATTTTACGTGGCTTTGTGAATCGATGTATCTGAAAATTGTAATTGCGTTCTGTTATTCTTTGGATATACTGGTCGATACATCTTTTCATCTACTGTAAAACAGTATCGAGATTCTTTAAGTGTTTAAAGTTATTACTTTAGAAACTATTTTATCATACCGCCGCTATGCATTGGAATATTTAGTAACTTAAAAAATAATTCCACGTATCAATTTAGTCATTTTTTTTTCTTTCGAAGTCACTTCGAAGTCAGATATAATTAAATGCATTTAAATGTCCGGCACGAGATACAATGACAAAAAATATATGATTCTGTGCAAGCAAATTACCAGTGATTT
>SMSQ01018921.1:0-30811 GCA_019453375.1 Ctenoplectra terminalis | reverse complement strand
CTCTCTCTTCCTTTCGCACTTCGAAACAACCTTCGAGGGTTGCCGCCACCGTATCGCTTTGTTTGTCTTAGCTCGAAGCTTTGATACACTTTCCAGCAGGTGAACCCGTGCGCGCGTGCGCACAGAAGCTACCGTATCGAGAGCTTCTTATCTCGAACGGCGTGGATAAGCGTCTTATTGTTCTCACGCGCTATCAGCGACGGTTAGGTGGCAGGTTATCGTTGGTGCTGCTCTCGAAAGAAGGAGAGGGAGATTTAAATTCTCCGAAGCGGCGAACTCGAAAGTTGAAAAACTCTTTCGCTCGCCCGACTGGCGAAGCTGGGGCAAGTTTGGTTGGAATTTTTACTCCTTCGCAATTTTACCCTATTTTTTTTCTCTTTTCTTTTCTTTCTGTTGTTCCTTTCGGTTCTAGATGGTAGCTTGTGAAAATTAAGTAGGTGTTTTACAGTGTTTAATTAATTACTGGCGGCGTTGTTTTGTTTCCTGGAACTTTTATAATAGAAAATTGTTGGCAACTTTAAGACTGTTTTTAAAATCCAATAAATTTGTTGCGGGTCTTTTAGAAATTTGTAAAACAAATTACGAGGAATATCTTGCAGTCTTTTTAGTGAATTTTGGTAAAATTCATTTACTCGGTCGTATTAAAATTAGCGAGAAGTTAAATCAATATCTGAAATTAAAGATAATTTTAGTAAACGGAGTTCTATGATTAACCCTTTGCACTCGACTGGCATAATTTTCTTCGGAGATTAAGTTTTTAATTAAATTCTGTATCTTCGTCAATTCAAACGCTTCTTTTGTTTTAAAATAAACTGAATTAACCAAGTAAATAAAAAATCGTAAACATTTATAATTTTCTGTTTCTCTATCCGAAAGAATACTAAGTTTTCACAGTAGTCCTTTGAAACTTAAAAAAGTTCACGAGTGCAAAGGGTTAAATTATCTAAGCTGATTATTTGAAAAATATCTTTCGTCGATTTTTGTAAGTAGTACTGACAATTCGTTAACCCTTATATGGACAACCAGAATGTTCACGGTTATCGGATAACCGGGAGTCTGGTATTTGCATAAATTTTTATTCCGAAAGCGTAAATCGAAGACAAACTTTTAATTTTCAAACGAACGAAGAAAAATTTTAATTTTTAAATGAGCAAAGAAAAATTTTAATTTTTAAGCTAGCAAAGGAAAATTTAATTTTTAAACGAGCAAAGAAAATTTTTAATTTTTAAATCAGCAAAGAGAATTTTTAATTTCTGAACGAAACGGAGGATAATTTTTAATTTCTGAACGAAACGGAGGATAATTTTTAATTTCTGAACGAAACGGAGGATAATTTTTAATTTTTCAAATAATAGGGAACCGAAGCAGTTTTGCAACATATTAACAAGAACATAAATTATCAATAGAAATATAGAAATGGGTAACCCCTAACCCACACAGGGATTAAGCTGATATACATACTGCCTATGGGAGTAATTAGCAGTAATAGTGATTGTACAGTTAGGACTCACAAACGACGGTACATTAGCAGTCAGTCATGGCACGTTAACTCTTATGGAAATGGACCTGGTAGGTTTCCAAAAAAATACACCCACGCTTCTGCCAGAACGAACAAGGAGGAAGAGTTTTTCGGAACAAACAGAATCCAAATTAGCAAGCTAAAGTTCCATCCTCTACGTCTCCGCTGGACGTTAATGTCTTTAGTATTATGAGCGTGTTCTCGTAATTTTTAAGATAAAAGTACGTATAGAAATAAAATTAATATAAGAGAATTCTTGTAAAAAAAAATGTTTAATTTAATTTATGCATAAACGTAGACGTTTTTCTATAGCACAGAATTATTTTTATTCACATATGTTATACTATAATAAATTAACCCTCTATAACTGAAATTTTATTTTCTTATTAGAAAAAAAAAAGACAAAAATTACAACTGGTTACAGTTTTTCATTTTTATTTGCAAATTTTTGGTCCAATAATTGCTACGAATGGACTGTTTGGTAAAAGTACAGTGGTAAATAAATGAAACAAAATTTTTATAACGAATATAGATAAGATTTAACTTCTAACAAGGAATGTGATACGCAATCCGGAAATTAAAAAAAATTATGAAACTCTGGAAATATATAGTGCTAACATAGGTATGTATTATACAATTTTCTTTTTTTTTTGCTGTCAGAAATCACTTTAAGAGGGTAAAATCAACCCTTGAAGATTCCACTGTTTTTCGATGCTGCGTTATAATTCGCAAACTATAAGAAATATGTTACAGATATAAGATATTAGTATCCTTTTCGTTGAATGATATTGACACTCGTTTTCTTGTTACCAGGCATTCAACAAATGTTTATCAAAAGTAGTTACGCTCAGTTTGCCTCTGTCAACACGTTCTCGCAATCCCGTTCAATCTTTACATAATTTATATATTCTAAAAAGGTGTTCGCTTCGATCCTCTACCTCTAACAAAATACAAAAAATTTCAGATATTTACCAAACGATAGTTTTTGTGAAAAGAAACAACTTTTGTATAGAAACTTTTTCTTATACGCTTGATCGAAAAAGAGACAAATTTCCAAGGGTCGATTTCACCCCTTTAAAGTGATTTCATGCAGCCAAAAAAAAAAAAAAAAATTGCGTAATACATACCTAGGTAATTATTACATATCCCCAAAGATTAATAATTTTTTTTAAATTTCCGACTTGGGGATCATTTCTTGTAAGTCGCACGGCATTTTAGAGGTTTAACAATATTTTTTCTGTATTAAAAAAAACTGTATCGACTTGCGCATCAAA
Source organism: Ctenoplectra terminalis (assembly GCA_019453375.1). NCBI lineage: Eukaryota > Metazoa > Arthropoda > Insecta > Hymenoptera > Apidae > Ctenoplectra > Ctenoplectra terminalis. The sequence goes on along the minus strand of SMSQ01018921.1, from coordinate 28,018 downwards.
AGAAGATTTAATTTTTATTTAATTTAATTAAATAAAGGGTTAACTACAGAAAATCGTTCATAAATATTAAAAAATTAGAGAATGATCGTGCACGAGGAAAACTGTGATAAAATTTACGTTTTTAATATTTTAAAAGCTCGTTAATTTTACTATACTTAAAAAGATGTACATGAACAATAACTTGCTGGTGAAAATTGCGAAAGACAGAAAACTGCTGTGCGTAATGCACCAATTCAATTAGTATAACAGGCCATTTCGATTGCGATCGATGCTCCTAATGGCCGGTCCTGCCCCTAATTAATATTCGCTTTTAATTATGTCCGCGTTTCTGAAACGAGCGCTCACGCATCGTTGAATACTTCCGGTTCTCGCTGCGTTTCGCGAGGCCGCGCGCGCACAGCATGCGTCCACGTGACGTGAAAATTCCGGTTGCGACAAAATTTAGCAATTATCTCGTGTGTGTTAACAGAATGTTAAAATTTTCGAAAATCCAAACATTTTGAGAGTAGCTCTATTAAAACATATCATCGTCTCTGATAATCCTAAAATATGATTCGGGTTCTCGAAACTTTTTAGTTGTGAAATATTTGTACGACTCCATCCGATGAATAGAAAAAATATTTAACCGAAACAAATCCCGATTAAAGGAAAAAGTTTCGATCCAACCTGATTACGAAATAAAATTTTCAAACCTAACTCGAACCAACCCGGTTATGGAAAAAAATGTTTGAACCCAATCTGACTCGTTCAGCGAAAAAATTTTTCAATTCAACTCAACCAAGAAAAGAAAAATTTCGAACAGATCTGACCCTACTCGATTACAAAAAAAATTTTTTAAACCGATCCAAGTCAACCTAATCACGAAAAAAAAAAGAAAAAAAGAATTGGACCTAATCTGACCCGATCAACGAACAAATATTTTCGATCCAATCCGATTATAAAAAAGAATGTTCAGACTCAACTCGACCCGATCGCGAATAAAATTGTCGAACCGATCCGAACCAACCCGATCATGGAAAAAAAAAATTCCAAACTGATTTAACCCTCTACGGCGCCATGTGACTTCAGAGTTACATACTCATGTATTTACATTTAAAAAAATTTATTTCCTTTAGTCATCACTGTACTATTCAATTTTGTTACCGTATTACTGTACTGATACCACAATCCATCTACAGCAATTATTACCTTAAAAATTTTGCGATCAAAGTAAAATACTGTAATCAATCCTAGTTCTTTTCTCTGATAAACGAACAAAATTCGGACTATAAAGGGTTAGATTAAATCCTAGTTCTTTTCTCTGATAAACAAACAAAATTCGGACTATAGATCGTTAGGTTAAGTCCTAGTTCTTTTCTCTGATAAACAAACAAAATTCAGACTATAAAGGGTTAGGTTAAATCCTAGTTCTTTTCTCTGATAAACAAACAAAATTCGGACTATAGATCGTTAGGTTAAATCCCAGTTCTTTTCTCTGATAAACAAACAAAATTCAGACTATAAAGGGTTAGATTAAATCCTAGTTCTTTTCTCTGATAAACGAACAAAATTCGGACTATAGATCGTTAGGTTAAGTCCTAGTTCTTTTCTCTGATAAACAAACAAAATTCGGACTATAGATCGTTAGGTTAAGTCCTAGTTCTTTTCTCTGATAAACAAACAAAATTCAGACTATAAAGGGTTAGGTTAAATCCTAGTTCTTTTCTCTGATAAACAAACAAAATTCGGACTATAGATCGTTAGGTTAAATCCCAGTTCTTTTCTCTGATAAACAAACAAAATTCAGACTATAAAGGGTTAGATTAAATCCTAGTTCTTTTCTCTGATAAACGAACAAAATTCGGACTATAGAGGGTTAGGTTAAATCCCAGTTCTTTTCTCTGATAAACGAACAAAATTCGGACTATAAAGGGTTAGATTAAATCCTAGTTCTTTTCTCTGATAAACAAACAAAATTCGGACTATAGATCGTTAGGTTAAATCCTAGTTCTTTTCTCTGATAAACAAACAAAATTCGGACTATTGATCGTTAGGTTAAATCCTAGTTCTTTTCTCTGATAAACAAACAAAATTCAGACTATAAAGGGTTAGATTAAATCCTAGTTCTTTTCCCTGATAAACAAACAAAATTCGGACTATAGATCGTTAGGTTAAATCCTAGTTCTTTTCTCTGATAAACAAACAAAATTCAGACTATAAAGGGTTAACTCGACCGCAAAAAAATTTTTTGGTCCCAATCCAGATCGATCGACGACCAAGTTTCCTTTCGATCCAACCCGGTCACGAAAAAGAAAAAACTTCAAACTAACCACGAACCGATCGGGAAAAAAATTTTTCGAACCGATTCGATGCAATAATTTCGGGTTCTTGCATGACTGAATGCAGAGAGCTGAAAAGATTTCTCTCGGGACGGCACAGGGGCAAGGTGGCTCTCGCTTCGTCTGTGGTGATGCGATCCGATTAGTGTGTGTGTGCGACCGTTTCGACAAATAATACGTGAGAACGGAAAATGTGTGCGAGAAGAAGGCGAGCAGCTTCTATTCTAACCTATCGAACCTACATTCCTGTCAGAGGAAATCTTTCTGGATCTGCGCGATACTTACGACACACTATTATATCCCTGCATTGATACCGGATAATTCATTTCCTTGCCAATGTTTTATTTCTCGTTAGTTTTTCGCGACGCATCGATCTCTTCTGGCGCGGCGCGGAAAAAAATTAGGATGAACGGGTATTTCAACTCGCGAACGATTCAATATTGGCCAAACGCGTTCAACGCCCGCGGCTGTTTCTCTCGGTGTTCTCAACTTGGAGGTGGAACGCAAATAGAGTATATAACTGAATTATAATTTCGCTGGTTGAAGGGGATACGAGAGACCTTGAATAACGTTGCGCGCTACGGGTTTGGTTCAATTCAACTTTGTTTGAGTTGGTAAGTCCATGGCTGGGGATACGTAGGAATTCTCGTTGAAAAATTGAAGGCGACGTTTGAATCTTGATTGCCGGTGTGTTTAAGGCTTACGCGGGTATTTTAACCCCTCTATTGGACCGTGTGACTTAAAAGTTAGAAAGTGATGTATCTATATTTTAAAAAATTAATCTTCTTTAGTTATCACTGCATTATTAAATTTGATTGGTGACTTAAAAGTTACAAACTGATGTATCTATATTTTAAAAAATTAATTTTCTTTCGTTATCACTGCACTATTAAATTTGATTGCTGTACTACTGTAGTGACACCACGATCCATCATCGGTAATTATTAAACATTTTCAAATCAAAGTGAAAAACTGTAATCAACCGTAATTTTTTCTCCGATAAGCTATGTTTAATATTACGTGCGTTCACGTTGAAGGTTACTACAATACTGTCTTTCTGGACTATCTGTGAGTCGTGAGGACGTTCCCGCCATTATGTCTGTCTTAGTTTTATTACCCTAAGTCCAAAAGAATTTCCCTTAAGAGGGGAAGCGCATTGGCGAAATGCATATGGCCTGCTTCAGCCGTTTGTCAACCGCGATTTTCAAACATCGTCCACCAAGGATTAAAAAAATAATTAGTAGGTGATCCCATGATAGAAAATTTTTAACCTTCCGAATACGACGCCTGGATCTATTCGGACCCAGCCGCGGGAGACTAACCTCGACTGTTTGAAATTTGCTATCAGTTGTCGTTTATTTATATTGCAAGCGCGCCTCGAGGTATTCTGTTTTCGACAGTATTTAGTGTCAGTTCGGAAAGAAAAGATTTATTAGATTCCTATGAAAATATTATTTGTGCTCAACTTTCTTTTTTTTAAATTTGTTATTTGTTACATTTGTTATTTTCTATTTGACAATGTCCGAGGAAAAAGAACCCTCTGAATAAAAAGGAAAAAAAAAAAAGAAAAAAAAAGAAAAGGAAACACCAACAAGGACTCAAACGAACGAGGCACTTCATTCGCAGAGTAAATGTTCGAACGATCAAGATTTCAGTGCACAGCGAGAAGGAGAAAGACGAAAAGAGGAAGCGGTGGCTGAAGAAGAGTGGGAAAAGGGTTGGAGAGGCGAGACGAGGGTTAAACGGGGGATGGCAGAGGCTTCGCGAGTCTGCTGGAAGGCCAATATAGGTGCTCACACGGTGGAATTGTAGCTCGTTTCGGAGGTTCACGCCCGAAGAACGGGGTTAATGACAAGCCCGCTCTCGAGAGCGTTTCGAAATCGATTCGTGTTCGATGAGAATGCGCTGATTCGAAACGGAAAACTTGCAACTAACGGCGGTAAATGGGTGGGGGAGGGAAGGTAAAGGGGTTTCGAAGGGATATACCCCTTTGAACGAGGGCTCGGAAGCGGCGTTATTGCGCGACGCCTCGCCTCCTCCGAGCGGAACGACGGAAAAATTACCGATACCACTGGAATATTTGTTCGATTTAGTGGGCTCGTTTAATTTGCGGTTATCTGGTTCGTCTGTTTCTTGATCTTTGGGTTGTGTTCCACGAAGCCGATGGTAAGGGATAAATTATGGAAAGGGGGTTCCAGCGGATGTATTTTTTAACATTAGTTCTAAATTGTTGTTTCTCGATAAATAAAATTGTTTCGTGTGAGTTTGTTACGTTATATTGTATTTTTACAATTTTTAATCACAAAGGGTTAAATTAGAATACTGAAATTTATGGAGAAAATTAGACTGACTAAATATTAATTTCTGTTATTCATTTTTGTACTAATTTAAGTTCCAAATTGTTATTTCCCAATAAAAAATTGTTTCGTGTGATTTTGTTATGTTACATTGTATTTTTACAATTTTTAATCACAAAGGGTTAAATCTGAACACCGAAATTTGTGGATAAGGTTAGATTGACTAAATATTAATTTTTGTTATTGATGTTTGTACTAATTTAAGTTCCAAATTGTTATTTCCCAATAAAAAATTGCTAATTTAAGTTCCAAATTGTTATTTCCCAATAAAAAATTGTTTCGTGTGATTTTGTTATGTTACATTGTATTTTTACAATTTTTAATCACAAAGGGTTAAATCTGAACACCGAAATTTGTGGAGAAAGTTAGATTGACTAAATATTAATTTTTGTTATTGATTTTTGTACTAATGTAAGTTTCAAATTGTTATTTCCTAATAAAAATATTGTTTCCTGCGTATTTTGTTATGTTATATTGTATTTTTGAAACAAGAAAAAATTTAGCAAACATCTTATTAATGTAAAGTTGGACGTTTCGAGTTTCACCTTTGATTATTTGAAATAAGAATTTTTGAAGGGTCTAACTTACAGAAGATCTACAGAGGAATTTAAAATGGTATAAAAGTTTCATAAAAGAGAATCACACATTTCACACTAATGGTTCAAATCTTAAAGTGTTGACATTAACTCGCCGAAAGCTTTTTCTTTGCAAGTGTGGAAACTTTAAACTGTTAAAGTTTAGATCGTTTCAAGAGAAGTTTGTAAAGGATTTATAAAGAACAGTCTAATGTCTCTATATGCTTTTCTGTATTTCGAAACTTATTAATTTTCCAATTTCTTTCAATAAACAATCCTCGTAACCTATATTCGAAAATAAAAATTTGCAAACAGTGCAAAATAGAATATAAACTTAATCTGTTAAGGTGACGAATTTTGTAACACGCAGAAGTGAAAAAAAAAAAGAAAAGAAAAAAACCATGGCAGTTTGTTTTTTAACACATGTACACACATTTCCAACAAAGTTTGTTCCTGGCACTGCGATTTAAAAAAAAAAGGAAAAAAAACAGAAAAAATGAGAAACAAAAACAATCAATTTCGAATGTCACGATTTAAAATATATTAAATATATTTAATCAACGATATCGATCGACATTCGAAACAGAAACCAAATTTATAATGACACCTCGTCGCACAAAAGGTGAGCATTTAAAACAAAATTAAATAATCGCGACAGGTACGTCCATTTACGCATCCCACGAATAATTCACCATCGCCCAACGAAATAAGTCAATAAATTGAGCCAGGTAACGAACTTCGAAGCATAATCGTTAATTAATATTACTTCGTAACTTATAAAGTATCAATTTGAGCACCTGCGACTTTTTATGCGCGTCGCATTATATAAAACTAAATTTTATGAATTTATAGAAATTTAATAAAAATAAAACTTTGCTACTCTATCATATAAATAATCTCTTGCACATTCATCATCAACGAAATAAGCGTGAAAATATTAAATATGAACACAAAATTAACAAACAAAAATATTAACACATCACTACTCTTATTTTGTATTTCGTACCTTGAAAAGATAAAAATAGTGAACGACGACGAAAGTCTCGACGTACGAAAGATTACTTTAAAAAAATGATCTTTAGAATACGAAATTATTCTTAACCCTCTATGGCGCCGTGTGACTTAAGAGTCGCTTACTCTTGATGTATTTATATTTAAAAAAATTTATTTCATTTAGTTATCACCGTACTATTTGTTACTGTACTACTGTAATGATACCACAATCCATCTATAGCAATTATTTAAAAAATTTTTGAATCGAAGTAAAATACTGTCATCAATCGTAGAGGGTTAATTGAGAAATATTTCATATTTTCTTTAGCAATGCACAGTGTATCATTTTGTTTCTTATTTCTCTTTTGTTATTCAACCCTCTATGGGATCGTGTGACTTAAAAATTAAAAACTGATGTATCTATATTTTTAAAAATTAATTTTCTTTAGTTATCGCTGCGCTATTAAATTTGATTGCTCTATTACTGTAGCGACACCACGATCCATCTACAGTAATTATTAATTTACACATTTTCAAATCAAAGTGAAAAACTGTAATCGATCGCAATTTTTTCTCCAACGGGTAGACAAAATTCGGGCTATAGAGGGTTGAATGGATTTTCAATTTTTCTTGTGCGTCCGCGATATATTCCTAATATTCGACGATTAATCGGTTCTCAAATTATTCTCGAACCCTTCTCGAAACAGACACTCTTCCACCCTTATTATACTCGGCTGCACCCTCGACGAGGAACGCGTCAACCGTGAAATTAATACGCATTTTTACGCGTCTCGATCGATTGGGCAGAGAAACATCGTGGCTAATTTGCAATTAGCGAAACGAAACGATCGGTAATGCTAAGATCATCGTTCACGTGAAATTGTAAATGGGAGAGGGATTTGTGCATCGAACGCGACCACTTTTAAATCGGAGAGCAATTGTTGCACCAATCCATCACGGATTTAACTCGCGGCGAAAAAAAAACAAAAAAAAAACACCGTGTGCGTCGAGATATTTAATTGAGACACTTTTCACTGACGCGAATATTATGTCCGGAGCATGGTATGGGTTATTTCGAGAATTTTTCATGTTACTCTGACGTTTTACACGTTCTAGGGTTTAAATATTTTTTTTTTCTTAATGGTTTAATATCTTCTTTCTTTTTTTTTTAAACATGCTTCAATGTAAATTCTGTTCTATGGACGTTTATAAAAATTTGTACCTGAATTTGAATTTCAATGGTTTTCACGCTGGATGCAAGAAATGGAATATTTTGTGAATCGAAAAAGGAAATATTTTTTCTGCATTATTTAAGATTGACGTGAATGAAAATCAAGACGTAAACGGTTTAGAACAATTACTATTTTTTATAGTTTATGTATGTGTGTAATTTACAATTGTTCTAGTTATTTACCTATTACGAGATTCAACTGGATCGTCATGTATTTGTATAACCTAACAAAATGGTAACGGATAGATAGCTACGTTCAAGAATAACAGATATAATGGCGGAGAAAAGTGAGGTTATACCACTGATTCTTATGTTCACTTGACGATGTTATCTTCTCTATGACATGAACTTAACCTTTAACTGGTGAGATGGAGTCTGATATATTCTAACAGTTCTGTACTTGAATATTAAATTTTAGATATTTTTTTAATACAAGCAATGTCAATGAATTTTCACTTATAATAAACAAGTATCAATTTATAAATTTCATAATACTTCATCGTCCTGGCCATTTAATGATTAAAAATTTATTACATCAGACTAGATTATAAGATAGAAATATTAATCCTTCGCACTTCTAAGTTTGTTTAACACTAGATTTACGGAACCCGTCAATTTGACGTAGCTCTAATTTCGGACTAGGTTTAACAAGTGTGCGAGCGGAAATTGTAAGCTCGAAATAAAATTTCTATACGAAAAATATACCAAATGAATCTCTACTAATAAAAATCGATCGATTTAAAGTAAAGTGAACTAATTATATTACAGAATATTTGTATTTTAATGTACCCATCAAAATGATCCAATCAAGGTCCGTAAATCTAGTGTTAAGTTTCACAGAACTAATATAAAAACTTAAAGTGTTTTGAAAACAGAAAACAATTATAAATGTTTACGATTTTTTTTATCTACTTAATTTACTTTTTTCAGAATAAAACAAATTTAAAATGATAAAATTTATAAGTGTTAAATGTATAAAAAAAAGTATAACAGTAAGAAAGTGTAAAATTTAGCTCGAAACTTCTGAAGAATATTACACTTGTCGCCATAGCAGCGCCAATGGAGTGCAAACGTTTAAATAATCCCTTGTCTGACAATATCGTTTCACGAAAAAAAAAAAAAGAAAAAAAGAAAAAAAAACACAAAATTCCTGACATTTCGATCTTCTCTTGAATCTACTTTATTTGAACAGTATTGCAAACGATATCTGTATTCGCCTAATGAAAGTTTTATTTCCGTCGACTACCGTGGCTCGTCGATGGCGCACACGGCGCTCAACGTGTTAATATCAACTCCGAGATCAGTATCGAGGGTATCCAATTCGAAATACAATTGACGATTCAATTTCGCGGTGAAAAATCGGAACAGTTTATTATCGAGACCGATTCTACCTCGAAACGATAAAAGTCGCCGGAGAAATCAAGTTTCCAATAAATAGAGAATTCACTCGGTAACTGCTGCGGGTCACCTGGGCTTCCGTTTGCACTTGCTGAACAACCAGACCTTCCGCGAAGGAACGATCGAGACTCGGGCACACTTATAATTATTTCAAAGCAACAACCGTTGAGTTACAGTAACCGTTGCATTACATTTTATTTTTTTTCTATATTTTTTGTTGCGTACGATTTGGTGTAAAAACGAAATCCCTATGATTACGTTAATTGCTTGTATTTTAGATTTTAGTTTAAAAAAAAAACTTGCGTTTCGATCTGTAAAAAGAAAACTTAAAACTGGTTAGATTTTCAAAATATTTTGAGTCTAAAAATTTCTAGTGAATAAATACTGTTTTTTTATTTAATAAGGATATTCAATGGTTACTTCACTGGTTAGCTTTTGTAATTTGTTAATATCACTGTTCTTTGCGTGGAAGATTTTTTTTGTCTAAAAAAATATGGAAAAGTTATTTTAGCAACCCCTTTTTTGATATTAAAGATCGTTTTATTGATCCGACAAAGTTATGGATAGGTTATGCAGTCTTGATGAAGCTTTTTAAATTTTTTAAGCTCAATGCTTTTCAGCTTTGGAGGATTCTAATTTCATTTAATGCAAATAAAGAAAAATCGTTCAAGTGAGTATTTTTTTTGATCGGATAAAAAAATGTGAAAATGAAATCGTTTTTGAAGGTGTTTTAAGTAGTAGATATCAGTGAATAATACATCGTCTTCTCGGAGCTAAACGCTGGTCTGCGCATAAAACCTTATTCTTCGATAAAAATGTCTAATACTTGAAGAATTTCAATATTCTCTACAACTTAAGCATTTGGTAAAAGTATTTCCTTTCATCCTCGGAATTTGAATTATTTTCCCGAATTTTTCAGATATCCGAATCCGGTAACCAGTATGAGTGATACAATATCGAATTCGAATTTCGCGCGAGATTGTAACTTAAAAATTGAAACCTCGTTCTTACTTCAATTAATCGAAACTGCACACTCTTACAAAATTTCGAAAATAATATTAAGTTCCATACGAAACACGGTTTAACTCTTCCATTGTGCCCAAGCTTTATGAGACCCAACCGTATTTTTCTATTATTTTTAAATTAACAATACTAAAATACATAAGACAGAGTAATTCCCGGTGAGATGCCTAAATTTCTTACAGGTTATGAAATGTTTAACCAGTTAACTGCGGCGATCTCTTTGCAAAGCGCGCAGCAACTTTGTGTCTCGATAATAAAGCGATGACGAGTATAGTTAGCTCTCAGGAAGCTAGGAATCCAACTCAAATTATTTATTATTTTTATTTGTTTTATCTCGTTTCGACCTCTAAACATTTTAAAAATAATAAAATTTACGAATATAATTTAGTTTTCAGCAAAATTACAATTTAAATATCAAATTGTAACAAAGTTTCACGCACGACGGATATAGCCGTCGTGACACAAAATTCTACATCTTCATCACGGATATAGTCGTCAAATACACTTAACTGGTTAATTTCTCAGCTGTTTTTAGTAATACACTGAATATTATAAATACCGATACTAATATTATAAATCTACATGTATTTGCATTAAAAAATATATGTTTTTACTCTCATGTGAATTAAATTTACGATGCACTGATACTTTTTAAAAAAAGTGGACCACCACTCTCCAATTTAATCTATGCGTCAAACATGTTTGAAATATTTGAAATAAATTTTCAATCGGTAAAATCAACCAAATTGGTCTGAAAAAAATATACATTTAAATAAACTAAACTACCAAAGCTTTGTTTTTATCCAAAATGTTATTACACCTCCTGTCACGTTTAGCAATTCAAATCTCGATAACCGCAACAATAATAGCAACCACATTATCGCGTATCAGTTTTGGCATTTTCGTACTATAATTGTTCCATTTCGAGCAACTGCGAACACGTAAATACACCGGTAAGTACAAACGAAGCTCTCCGGATCGGTTCGATTGTTCCCGTGTCGTAAATCGAAAACGGTGATTAAACTCGATATTTGTCGACGCCATTCGGGTGGCAGCGCTTGGAAAACAACCGGTTAAAAGTCTGCTCTCGGCTCGACTTTATAAACGTGTCTCGGGGAAATGAAAGTGACACTGAAAGTTTTCCAAAGCCATAGTTTCTTCCGAGATATTCAAGCGTGGTATCATTGTCTTCGAATCGGATAAGTTTTCTAAATTCAATTCGCTCGAAATGTTTCCTAATTCGATATATAAAATGTTCGTAATAGTCAACAATTGTAAAAGGTAAACGAAAAAGTTTCCTGCAAATATATATATATGTTCTATCGAACGTTGTTTACGAATTATAGCGAGTTCGATGTGTTTGCATTTCGTTATTTTTAGAAAATAAAAATATTTAAAGCCACCGGTTTACATTTTACTATTATATTAGAGATCGAATTACAATAATCATAAGTTTTTAGAATTTTAGATCAAAATAAAGAAACAGTAATGTATAGTAACTTTTTAGCAATAGGTAGTTAATTAGTTACACTGACTTGTCGAAACTGTTTCGTCACAAATCTCGCTACAACTCGGAAACAAAAGTAAAATTAAACATATATTTGTACGATCGATGTTCATTATTTTCAAGCGGTGAATTATTTTCAATCCATCCATGATTTACGAGTCACCGAATGCGACCAATAAACCAGCACAACGCGTTACAACCTTCCCTCCCAAAAAATCACTGATATTTCACTAGTAACACCCTATGCGATCAGAAATGTATATCTCGTCCTACAAATCTTGAAACTTATCCTCAACAAATTTCCCTCACCGATCCTCCTCTTACAAACACTTTTTTCCTAACCTACAAAAACCAGAATCTCATAAAATCACTTAAAACTTAGAATCTCATAAAATTTTTCTGTCGCGCGTATAAATATATTTATCACATCTCACATCTTAGCCATACTCGTAATCATTGTTACAGTCAACTCTCTTGTAACACGGTACTGCGAACGGTTTCGATACAACACGGTGCAAAAAAATCTCAAGCGCGAGAAAATATTCCCTATAGCCCGATTTCGTAAACTTCGCCAACCCGCATAGCACGAATGTTGCGCGAAATGTTTCACGTATACGTTCGCAAGATGCTTAATTTAAAAAATATCCGATTCCCGCCAGTTCTCGAGTACAACGTACTCATACGGTATTCCGAGAACACGCTTCGAAATAACACCGAACACCTCCCACCGGTTTGCATTCGTTCTAACCTTCGCTTGACACGGTTTCATATACAGTGCGATACAGTACGCTTCGAAAACACCGTTTCCACATAACACGGAACACAACCTCTCGGTTTGCATTCGTTCTAACCTTCGCTCGACACGGTTTTCATACAGCACGACACTTGGAAAACACGGTATCGGTAACACGATTCTCCTGATTTTTATTCGCTACTACTTTCGCTCAACCACTTGCGCTGTCAACTAATTCGCAGTTGCGCTTACCAAAACGATACTTTAATTCTATTTATTAATAATCTTGTACAATATGGTGTATTTAACCGTAGATCGTCAAACGATTTCATTATTCTTATTTCCGCGACATCTACCCACCGACTTATACAACGCGTCGTTCAGGACTTCGAGGCACAAACGTCTCTGCGTGGCACGTCTTCTCAGAGCTAACAGTTAACACTAGAACTACCGACGATTAAAATAGACTTATTTGTACCAAAGAAATGAAAATGATAGGTATCTCGAAAAATACCTATAATAAGGGTAACAATTCTTTGTGAATATCTTTTACAAAAAACTGCGGAAAATCGTGAAAAATTCATTATTGTTAATTTCTAAAATTTCTATGAGAAATTATGAACAAGTCATTTTGACTTGTTCGGTAGATCTAGTGTTAACCGTTCGAGCGATGAAAAATTTCCTTGTGTATGGTAAAAGTGCGGAATAAAATGCGTTTTTTTTCCCGTGCAAAATAATAAAAACGATAGTAATTCACTCTAACACTAAACGAACCAAAGCGGTCAAAATGACCGGCTTGTTATTTCTGGTAGAAATTCTATAAATTTACAACGATGCAATTTGGGAGACTTTTCGTGATTTTCTGTAAAAAAAAGTAGACGAATCGTTTTCCTCGCGTTATGTATTTTTTTAAAACACCTATCATTTTTATTTCTCAGGGTACAATTAGGTCCACTTTAACCCTTTGCGGTCCGAGCCACTTTCGACGCTTTAACTTAACTAGTTCATACTCGGTAATATACTTTTAAAAACTGTCAATAATTTGGCTGAATTTTCACATTTTCATTACCGGTAAGATATCTACATAGAAAATTCTCCATCGAATAACATTTTAATGTAAAGGAATATGTTTCGTATCCCAAAACTGAAAACGGTGGAACAAAATGNCTGTCAATAATTTGGCTGAATTTTCACATTTTCATTACCGGTAAGATACCTACATAGAAAATTCTCCATCGAATAACATTTTAATGTAAAGGAATATGGTTCGTATCCCAAAACTGAAAACGGTGGAACAAAATAAAATGTCGAGTCTGGCTCGACATAAGATCGTCGGTAGGTTTAGTGCTAAATATTACACAAAAAGTATTTTATACCAACGAAAATATTAAAAAATATTTTTTATTCTCGCTTATTGCAAGAGCGTTTAGCTGCACAAATTCCACGAAGTCCTATTTTTAAATATAGCGCAAAAATTTCTGGCACAACGAAAGAGTAGCGCGGTAGCGTTTTTCCGCATTTCCGGCACAGCACAAGACAGCTGTCGCGGTTCTTCGCACTCGAACGGTTAAACACGTCCTCGATACGACACCGAACGAATCGACCGCGTTACGCGAGGATTGACTGTATCGTAATCATGATTATCATCATCTTACCGGACGTGGCGTCGCGGCAGCGGCGGCGGCACGGGGCTGTGAAAGTTCTCCATCATCGAGTACGAGTCCCGCTCGGCCGCGGACTTGTGCTCGAGCGCCTCCAGATGGTCCAATCGCAGCAGCTCCGGCTCGCGGGGCGAGTGCAGCTCACAATGGGCGACGTGAAGCAACGGCCTCAGCGACGAACCGCCTTCGCATCGTTGCTGCCGCGAAGGCGGCCTCGCCACCTGTCTTTCTACACCATCCGACGCGTGTTGCTCGTCGCCCCAGACCTCGAACTCCCCCGCCGCGGAGTAATCGCCGAATCCACCGTTACCCTTCACCGTTGCACCCTTCTTGAGACGATCGTCGACGAGTACGGGCCACGGGGACCCCCGTTGCTCCTCCTTGACCTCTACTCCGCGCCTATCCTCCTGTTTCCGTTTGTACTTCACCAAATACTGGCGTTTCTTGCTTGGAAGCGACAACGACAGGCTACCTCGGCGACCGGAACACCGACGGCCCGTCAGATTTCCGGCGGACGCGCCGCGGTCCGCATAAAGGTCCTTCCACGAGCGTGTCAGCGTATCTTTTGCTCTTCAGGACGTCAGCATGACACGCCGACTCGTTTCGATTGACGCTCGTTCTCGATGGCCGCACTTCTGTCGCTTCGGACCGTTTGTGTTCGTTAAAGCAAACGCATTCCACGGGTTGGACTCGTCGCGAGTGACCGCCGGCTATGGACCGGGCTAACGTGTACGCAAACTTTGTTATCGATCTGTCAACGCCAGCGAGAAAGTTCAACTCCCGCGCGAGCTTCCCGAAAGAGAGAGAGAGAGAGAAGTTAAGCGGACGATACCGATCCTTGGTCCGCCGTCGATTGATACAACGGTTCGGGTCTCTCCTCGGCGTGGATGGTACGAGTAAAAGCGGCGAGCCGAGTTGGACGATATCAACGGACAGAAATTAGCGGAGGGAAACTGAGAAAGTTATTTTCCGACGTACTCTACGGTGATCCCTTGAGACGGTTCGATTCACGATTCCGGAGAATTGACGTATCCTTTTCACTGCACTCCGCGAGCAAACACTGGACGAGCTCGAGATGCTCTAACACTGGTCACTTTTCCTTCACTAATTCCAAAATCGTTAGTCGTACCCCGTATTTATTTCTCGTTCGGACAGAGGGTGTACAAGCCGGCAACGTTCCTTCGGTAGGACACCGGTGGATAGACGGTCCCGACGACAGAAGCAATTCCGTTCCAAGAACTAGGAGCCAGCGTACGTCACGGATACTCTCGACACGGGCGAACTAATTGGGTCAGGGGGTTGAGAACCGCACGCAAATCCGTGCCGGTGGAGCGTGAGCAGCGTGCCCTGAAGGTCCCAGGGGTGCAGGTGAAGAGACCGTGTCGCCGTGGACCGAGTACTCGACGATTTCTCTCAACGAGCTCGCAACCTCCCCCGACTCGCTTTTCCAACCTTCCAACCTTCCTAACGGCCAACGATTTATCTTTATTCGTCCATGAGACGAAAGTCGAAGTTCTGTTGGAAAACTTCGTAACACCGCGAAAAGAACTGAAGCTCCGATAACGATCGAGTCGAAGCGTGCTGTAATCCGTCGCGAAGTACCCCGCGATCGCGTGATCCCAGCGTCTAAGGGATGCTTACGGTTCGGTTCGCCGTATTTCCGAGCGCAGACACGGCAGAGAGAGAGTGAGAGAGAGAGAGCGTACAGCGAGAGGTTACCGCACCACAGTGTACCGTGGTCGTCGTCACCCCTCTTTTATCGCGAACCGTCAGTGAGAAACGATCTCGTCGCTCGAGAGACTACGCTCGAGGGCAACGCACACAACCGCGCCAGTTGCGGATCAAAGACTGAAGGGCTACGGCGCCGCAACGCCCGGCACGGAGTGACACTGAGTATCCCCACCACGCCACCGGCGACGCGCATGCGTCCAGCGCGCCACGGACGGTCCCACCACCACAGTCTGCGATGAAACCCCTGGAAGAGAACGCCGCCACGCGGGTGGTGCGCTCACTATTCATCCTTGCGGCGCCGCGGCTGCCGTCTCGCCGCGACTAGCAGTGTCTACGCTTGTTTTGCGACGCGGATCCAACGGGGTGTCGATATCCCCGCAACTTCGTCGGCTGTTGGAAAGTTTCGAGAGGGGTTGCTCGTGGGACGCGAGGCTGGAAAGTTCCAAGTTTTCTATTTTTTCTTTTTTTTTTTTTTTATTTCATTTTTTTTTTTTCTTTTTTTTTTTTTTTATTTCATTTTTTTTTTTTCTTTTTTTTTTTTTTTATTTCATTTTTTTTTTTTCTTTTTTTTTTTTTTTATTTCATTTTTTTTTTTTCTTTTTTTTTTTTTTTATTTCATTTTTTTTTTTTCTTTTTTTTTTTTTTTATTTCATTTTTTTTTTTCGTTTTTGTTTTTAGCGGCAGTTGACTGGATATTTTTGATGGAAGGGAGGAAGCCAGGGTTGGGGTAATTTGGTGAAATTGAAGAGGTGCGTGGGTAGTTCGGTGCGGTTTGGTCAATCAACAAGTTGGGTGGAAGTGGTGATCGGAGCGGTGAGAAGTGACGGTGAAGCGTGCGGTGATTTTTATCGTGGACCGTGAGGGTTGTAAAGATTCAGAGATATTCTTTTTATCTTCAAAAAGTGGACTTGATTTACTTTGAATAAAATCTTGCGCGTAACAGGGAAATGAGATTTTTTTAATTATCGCAGTTTGAATTTTTTTTTTCACGTATCAGTTGTTAAGTAAAGATTTGTGATATTTTGCTATGCGATTGTTATTCTTATGGTACTTAAAGGTTGAATAAAAAGAATTAAAAAATATGTTATGTAAATATTTTTTTTTTATATGTTTTTACTTTCGTCAACGCTGATAATGCTTCGGCGGAAAGACGATTGTAAATTTTATTATAATCGAAATTAATAGGGCACCGTGGAACGCGGAAAAAATTGCTTTTACCATTATTGCGAATTTACCGATTCCTTTGTTCCATGTATACGCGTTGGGGCTCTGTGAACCGTTTTTCTTTCTTATTAGGTTCATTTTCAGCGTCGTATAACTGATTATGTACAACTTTCTTAGATGTCGCAATCTTCCTTTGTTCCTCAGTCGTAGGTAAATGAAAGGAATCTTCATCCGCAATTCATAATTTCGGTTATATTGCTCCTTCTTTCTACGAAGATGAACGTATTTCTGTAACTTTTACCCTTGTCGCGTTCTAATTATAGCATTATTCCGTTTTACTAAAAAAAACTACATCGACGTATTAAATATTCGCATAAATAATAAATAAACGGATCGTAAAATTCTTTGCGTTATCGATTTAAGTAGTTAGAGCATTTTAACATTTTTTTTTTTACTTTCGTTTCACAATTTTCATAATCAGAGATCTTAACCCTTAAAAGCTATGAAACAAATGCAGTAAAAAATGTCTATTTTTATACAATATTAGATGAAAATAAAAAATGATCAAATTGTTGCTTGCAGCGGGTGATAAGTTATACGAACGTCTAAAAACTTAATATTACCAGTTCTTAAATAATTCAAAAATATTAGACAAAATTTTTGTGAAGTGAAACTTCATCCAGGATAGCCTTTAATGGTTGAACAAATTCTATTTGTTAAAATAAAACTGTTATTAAACAACCAAATGCTCGTGTAAAATATTTTTAAACCGCTATTTCGAATTTCGAAACACACTGGCAATAACCAAATTTTAACACAACCATTTTTTTCTATAAACATGCTGCGCATCGAGTAATTATCAAGACTCGCTCTAAACTCTCCCTCTCTATGCTCGACCTTGAAAAGATTTACCCGCATGCACGTACACTCGGGTTCGTGACACTCGTGTGCTCTCACGGACTCTTAACCTCAAACTGCGCTACTTGTATGATATTTAATTTAAAAATCCTTCATTATTACTAAAATCGCTCAAAATGGCACTGTATCTCACGAAAAGAGAGTGAAATAAACTTGAAAGGCTCCTCAAGCTTGTCCTGGTTTACGCATGAATAATTTTATAATTATCGATCGTCGCCGTACAAATAAATTGATAAAATGAATCAATTTAACACGAATAAAAATTCTTGAAAATAAGTTCGGAAGACTTATTTTAACGCGAGCACAATTTCTTTTGTATCGGTTTGGTATTAAGTATTAATTAAAACCGAACGTATTAAATGTTCCATGACCTTAAAATAGGAAAAGAACAGTGTCCTGAATTCAGCTATGCGCTAACAATTAATTACTTCCTCGGCATCATTTTCCACCCAGAACTATCATAAGCAATAACCCTCTAAACTCAACCACTCCGCTGGAAGAGTTAAAAACGCTCCCAAAAGGCCATCGTCATGAACGAGCCATCGTTTCCCTTAACACGGATAAAGGAAATTTGCTGAAAACCAGCCAAGCCAATTTCAACTGACCGCGTTGTACCGAGTTGGAAGTTCGTCGAAGTGCCTCAATCATTTACGCGTTCTCTGCGAAACGAACCAACGGTAGTCGTTACAGTAGCCTCCACGATACGGCGAGATCGTAAATTAACCTCTTGCCTTACAATAACGAGTGACACTCGTGCCACAGATTACATACTAAAACTGAAAAACACGGATGTGTCTCGTAACGCAGGTTATAGTCCAAACAGACGACAAACACGTATATGATTCGTGGTTGCTACGAGTGTTACATTAAGCTTTAACATTTTTTACAACCTAAAAATAGTGTGTATGTGTCGCTGAATTCTTGCACGATATTATTTCCTTTTTTTCAACACTAGAGCTACCAAGGTGGTCAAAATGACCAATTCGCAATTTCACATTTTTTAAATATACTATGGTGGCTTTTGGGAAATTTTCCACAATTTTCTGTTGTAAAATTGTGGAAAATTTCTAAAAGTTCGTCTTCCTTGCGTTACAATTGTTTTTATATATCTTTCATTTAAATTTCTACGGTACGCATTTTTTACATAAAATTTTTTCACGTCGAATTTCTTCACATGGAATTCGATGTCCATAGATGTCGAATGAACGCATACGTATGTATAATTGAGAACACTTCTCGGGGATTCTACAATCTAGGGGAAAAATGATCTGGGGTCAAAGATCGCAACGAGACTTGAAATACGAAAATTAATGTCTGGATCGATATATTTCTGATTTTTGTTGATTTGCTGCTTTTCTTGGTGGAAAATGGGGAACCAGAGTGGTCTTGGAGATATTAATAAATAGAAACAGAATGTGAGAGTGGAAGGTAAAAATCTAGTAAATTTAAGTTAGAGGTTACGAGAATAAAATTTACGGATTGAAATATAAATGATATAAATATATTGTACGTTGAAGGTTGGAGGGTAAAAATAATGGTAATTTATTTCAAGTATTCTTAAAGTTATGTAAAAGGATCTAAAATTTTGAAGAAGATAGATGTAACTTCGGTAAGTTGTGAATTTAATCAACTGTAGGAGTTCGGAGACGAAAATGGTAGTAGTAATTTGAATTATTTGTAAGTCTGAATAAGGACTTTGAAATGACTCTTGATAAGTCGAGATTTTAAATGATTAATCTGAACTCTGTGACTATGAATTACTTCTAAAAACAAAATGATCTTTAATCATAAAACTGTATAGTGGCTGAAGTAACTACTGATCGCACTAAAACTTTTCTAACCTGTCTTCGCGGCAGATTTTAGGCAAAAATCTTTGTGGAAAAAACACGTCGTGCGACAAAAAATTGCATCTGTATTGTTCATTTTATTATTCATATTTATTTTATTGCTATTATTTTATAAATCATATCTCCAGCAATTGCTCGACAAAAACACGTACAATTTTCTGTATTAGATGTCAATAAATACATATCTATAATTTGCAAATTTCACACCTTATAAAAGTTCCTGTAGCAACAGTGTTTGTAAGAAAAAATTAGACCGTAAAATACGGAACGCCCAGAGAACAGTAACTTGACACCTGTTCCAATACGTATTAGCGACCGCTTGGGATCTCTCGAGACACGGTCACCGGATTCCGCGGTCCATACTCCGAGAGTTAAGATAAAGAAATTCAATTAGCAGCCGGAACACGTATATTCTACCCGATATGGATGAATATAATATCAAAATTCTAAGTACCGTAAAAAATACGTTTGTCACGTTTGTATTGCGATCAATTCATTGTCAACTACAGGCGACCCTCGACTTTCGCACAATTCGCTATTTCGCACATTTTTAAAGATTCAACTGTTTAATCCTCTGCATATCTTAACCGTTTGAGTGCGAGAGAATTTTCTTATGCGTATGCTAAAAGTCTGGGATGAAATGCGTAGTATTTTTTTTGGGAAACAATGAAAATGGTTATAATTAACACTAATTGTTATGTAACAAGTAATTTTGATCAACAACTAAGTTAAATGAATAAAAACTGCTACTGGTATCGCTACAATTGCTCTCAATAAATGCGTAAAGTATACTAACCAACAGCAGCGTCTTCGCATTCTCGATACAAAACAAGATACAACTGCGCCGTATTTTTGGCATACGACAAGTGAAGCGCGATAGCGCTTCGCCGGACTCAAACGGTTAATACACAATGAAAGTGAGGAAGAGGAAGCTGATAAAAACGTCAAGACTTTGACAATTAAAAATACGAATGAAGCCTTCACGCATCTTGACAAATTTTTTACTATCATGGAAGAATGTGATCCCAATGGAGAACGTATATCTCAAGCACGTAGGGCAATTGAGAAAGACACGGCATGTTATAGAAATCTTTATCAAGAAAAGAAAAAAAATGAGTGGTATTCAACTAACTCTTGACAACTTTATAAAGGAATCACCCGAAAACACTTAACACGCCTCTTTAACACTGGAACTACCAAAGTGGTCAAAATGACCCATTCCTAATTTTTTACAGAAATTTTATTAATTGACTATGGCATCTCAGAGGCAATTTTCTGTGATTTTCTGTTAAAAATGTAGTCAAAGCTTTGTTTCCCTTGCATTGCGTATTTTTTTATATACCTTTCATTATGATTTTTTCGGTAGAAATAAGTATGCTTTAATCGTCGGTAGTTCTAGTGTTAACACTAGATTTACGGAACCCGTCAATTTGACGGATTTCTGATTTAATGCTGAAGCGCAATAATTATCTGTGTAGAAAATGTACACTCAAAATAGAATTTAAATGCAAGAGACGTACTAACTAAATCTGTGCGAATAAAAACCTATTACTTTCAAATAAAATGAACTAATATTATTACAAAAAAAGCACAGTTCAATATACCCGCAAAATGGTCCAATTAATCCCCGTAAATCTAGTGTTAACTTCGTTACGTATACATATTGATAGATAAATACTTTGAAACACAGTTTTTGGAGCATATTTTTTTACATCCCTCTACTTTCGAACATTCAACATTCGCACACATTTTCAGGAACCAATTATGCGCGAAAGTCGAGGTCCTACCGTAACTTAGAATCCAATCCTGAATCTAACAAGTTAGAACATATCACTGAAAATCCCCACCCATAGACTTGGGGAACCGCATAGACTTTCAACTATTCGAAACGTGGCAAGTGAAAGCAGGGCTGCAATGTAAGCGAGCAGACGACATGTAAACAGCGCCACCAACGATCGTCTGGAACAACAGAATGTATAGACGAGGATGCCTATCATATCTTCGCAAGAAATCCACCATTGCAGCGATCCACGGTTACGTAACGACGTCCTCCTCGAACGTCAGACACAGAACGTTTAATTGTTTCATCGTAAAGCGATACCGCCTTGTTTTGGACGAGGAGATAACGTGAACAATAATAGGAGGCAATAAAGATCACGGAGGCAAATGTCAACGCGATACCTGAAGCATTATTAATTGTGAGTGCAGTGTATAATTAATAATATCGCGTTACAATTATCGTTGGGTAAATGAACGAGGAGGCGAATCGATATCGTTACGCCATCGTTTACCGTGCCATCGCAGCAAACAAAAAGCGAAACGTCCCGCGTTGATTGACTTTCGTCGCAACAATCCTCGTCTAGAACCATAAAAATAATTGCTTCTCTCGCGTTAAATGCTCCCAGCAATTACATCGTTCGGGACGACTGTATTGCGCGACAAATGTAGTGTATACATTGTTAGATGTCTGGGACAATGTACGTATCCGAAGATTTCTATTACTTTGGAAGATACAAAAATGTTGCAGAGAGCAAAATTGCTGATTCCAAGGGTCAATGATAATTGGAAAAAAATTCACTTAATATTTTTTTCAGTTTCATGGTTAGATTCGAGTTGGATTATGTTGAATTATGGACGAATTTTAATACCCCTGACGTCTAGGAACTTTGTATTGTATTTTATAATCGTCAACGTCAACATGACGCCTGAGAAGCGCAAGATAAATGCAAAATTGCTGATTCGAAGAGTTAATGATAATAGAAAAGAAATTCACTTAATATTCTTTTTTTTTTCTTTTTAATTTCATGGTTAGATTCGAGCTTGGTTAGGTTGAATTATGGAAGAATTTTAATATCCCTGACGTCTAGGAATTTTGTATTGTATTTTATAATCGTCAACGTCAACATGACGCCTGAGAAGCGCAAGATAAATGCAAAATTGCTGATTCGAAGGGTCAATGATAATAGAAAAGAAATTCACTTAATATTCTTTTTTCTTTCTTTTTAATTTCATGGTTAGATTCGAGCTGGGTTAGGTTGAATTGTGGACGAATTTTAATACCCCTGACGTCTAGGAATTGTGTATTGTACTTTATAATTGTCAACGTCAACATGGCGGCTGAAAATGCAGGATAAATTACTTATACGACAGCATTCCTTATTTTTCAAATATAACAGTTAAGATACTGCAATATGTAATGTAACCAATAGAGAAGAGTTGTATATTTTGTGAAGGCCGTGCGTAGAGAATCGGCCAAGCGCGTCCATTTAGGACGGCACTCCCCTTTTCTTTTTCTAAGACACCTCCTAGGAAAAGCCCCGGGTTAAGAACAGTCTGAGCAGGCACGTCGACCAGAGCTAGTCGAATAAAATATATTATTTACCGATATCTTGTTTCTAATTTCTTCTCGCCTCGCCCATCAACCTTCCTTACAGTAACAAGATAAAATGTATAGTTTTATCTATTTACAGTAACATAAAAAAAAACCGACTAAAAATCATGATCCAATTAAAATACAAATAACAGTCCGGTCACTCCATAAAGAATCTAACCCCTACTTTACTAAATCATATTTACACTATCCAATAATTCAACTGTACTTACAGCTACGCTTCTGTATCTTCAAAAATAATAGAAATACCTCTACTTCTGAAACGCGATAGAAGCACTCAACCGTGTCCTCCGAAATACCTTGTCCGCTGCGCCACAGCTCTCCATCAATTAGAGCAACTAGCCAAACCTCGCATTCGATATCTTCGACTCGACCGTGCAACGACCGTGTATCGTCGCGCCACTCTAACCTACCGCTAATTAAACGTGTCCGCGCGTGGACTCGTAAAACCGGGCGTTTCAACGATTCCAGTTCCGTCAAAGAGCGCAGCTAGCGTCGTCGTCGACTCGTCGTCGATTTAATCGCGTCGAAAGCTCGGCCCTCTCTCCAGCCGATTACACCATGCTCGAACGAGACCGCGAATTCCGTCGAGGCGAACTCGAATTTATAATTAAATACTCGATCGTAATTTCCCGTGCGTTCGGTGACGCGCGGCCCAGCCATCCTAGATCGCTACCCCCTCCCGCTTCGCTCGCTACACTTTTCCCCCACCCCACGTGCCTGTATCTAGACATCTTTGCAGACGCGACGAGGGTTATAGAGATACTATTGACTCTCGAAGCTATTCCGACGAGAGGCACGACTCGTGAGAGCGTGCTCTCGGCTCGCTGGGAAGTTTAATTATCCCCTTCGGTACATCCTGCTGGTCGTTGATACTGACGAACAATCGCGGGCGCGCGCGCCAGCGCTCGCACACGCATATGGTACAAGCGGAATGGAGACGCGTCGATGGGCGAGAGTTGCGAAGAAGGGACGGGGGCTAGATGGATGGAGAAGTTGTTTTAGCCGAAATCTGCCACGGCAGCCTACAACGTTTACCCTTTCAGCGGTAGCGACCCCCGCTGCCACTCGGCTCGCTCGCCATTCTTCACCCACTGCCTTCGACCGCCTCCTCTGCAACTACTCGGTTGCTGCGTTCTGGCGTACATACGGGGTGTTTATTAACGGTTCATCGAGTACTGCGTTCTGGAGAACTGGAGGATATATATTTTTTTCTTTTTTTTTGTTGGTTCGTTTATGGTAATGATTATTGGAACAAGGTTTGTTCATTTTTTGTTCTATTATGTGGTAATTGTTAACATAGACTTTTTAATCCATTCGCTGCCAAGCCTAAATTATATGAAGTCGTTCCCATTGCCATTTATATTTTGAGTGTTATTGTTTACGGAAGCTCTGTTATTTCTTTGTAAGAGCATAATCATTTGCAAGCGGTAGCATTTTTTCAAGTTTTTTACATTTCTATATTCATGTTTGTGGCCACAAAAAATTTGCTAATTCAAAAGCCTGCATGTTATAACATATTTAAAGTTATAATCTTTGGCAGGCTGTCATGCATTGCCAAGACGAGTATACTCGTCCTTGGCAGCGAATGGGTTGATGTAGCATCTAGTCGTTATTTAGAATTCAATTATTATTTTTAGCTATCGAAGATGCTCTAAATTTTAAGAAATATCTCTTGCAATATTTAAACAAATTTTTTATTTAATGAAACATTTCGAGTATCGCATAGTACGTTAAAGCGTGACGTATATTCCAATTCCAAACTACTATAAATTCTCACATTTTCACCGTCTTCATTTTCAGAGTCTCGCAAGAAGTCTCGCGGAAAGAATACGGGTCTGCTCGGTTAGGATGTAACAGATCCACCTTCTTTTAACACAGTTGTAAGATTAAGGCACAGGTGCTTTTGTTATTCACCGAAACGATCGTATCTATCAATCGGATCGTATAGCCTCGGATCACAGACAGGACACAGACAGGACACAGACACACGATTAGACCAAGCGAGCAGAGTAGTACACCTCTTGCCCCTGTGTCGTCCCGCGAGACTTCTCGTGAGACTCGCACAGTACACACCATGAAGCACCCGGTATATATGCACGCAAGTACGTAAAGTACGCTATGACCCGAAACGGGTGACGCAGGGGGTGTAGGCAGGGCGAAAGGAAGATTCGCGACAGGGCCTTTGATGTCGCTTAAACAGAAAACGTCGGCTCCTGCTGTTCCACGGCTTAGATTCTTCCGTCCTTTCTTCCTTCCTTCCTTCCTTCCTTTCTCCCTTCCTTCCTTCCTTCCTTCCTTCCTTCCTTCCTTTCTTCCTTCCTTCCTTCCTTCCTCCTTTCTTTCAACCAACCAGATTCTTACGGTCGTCTACGCTCACAGCACGTCGGACGTCTTTGAATCTCTCTCTCCCCTTCTTCCATCTCTCCTTATCGCCGCGCATCTTCTTAGTCCTTTAGTCCTGGCCGCTTTGAGAGGCCGCCGCGTCTACCGGCAGCCCCGCGACGATTAAGATATCGTTCCCTTGCCATAAGCACTCATTTGTTCTCCTTATCTGCTCGATAGGCACTTCTCCGCCTTTGGGACGTCCGGGCAGGCACGTGAATCTTCCTGCTTTCTTGTTTGCTACCCGTGCAATTTGCATCCTTCCGCTGTACTACATATGTATAGTTCTACCAAGCACAAGTAAAGCTTTCAGTGCGCATGTGCGAAGAGATAGCAACAAAAGATGGATGAATCGGTCTTTATGAATGGTCACACATTGGATCTTCGATTAGGACGCTGTTCTTTGTTTTCTTTTATATTAATTTAATTGGCTACGAACGTTGACGTTCGTGTAAGCTGGAATCAGGATTTGAGCGGTAATTAACCAGTTAACTGTGGCGATCTCTTTGCAAAGCGAGCACCAGTGTGTGTCGCTATAATCAAGCGATGACGGGTATAGTTAGTTCTCGGGAAGTTATGAATCCAACTCAAATTATTTATAATTTTTATTTGTTTTATCTCGTCTTGATCTCTAAGCATTTTAAAAATATAAAAATTTACGAATATAATTTAGTTTTCGCCAAAATTACAATTTAAATATCAAATTGTAACAAAGTTTCACGCATGACGGATATAGCCCTCGCGACACAAAATTCTGCCACATCTCCATCACGGATATAGTCGTCAAACACACTTCACTGGTTAAAGAATAAAGTCTGTGGGCGTTTTGAATACTATGTTTAATATTACGCGCGTTCACGTTGAAGGCTACTACAATAATGTCCTTCTGGACTATGCCCTGCTGGCGGCTAAAACAGACTAACTAGTCCTCAGGAATCCTCGGGCTGGTCAGCAGAAAGTGCAATAAAGCACAGGTCAAAAAAGACCCTGCAGCTGGTAGGTCTTATGCGTTGCGGGGGTATGCACATATTCTCGGTGAATCCCAACAGTTACATTACACTTACATTTGCAACGATTAAAATCTATCCAATTAAAATGTATCATTTTCCATTAATTTTTAACTCAAAGTATAAAGGAGCTTCTGATCGAAAAATGACCCAGTTAACAGGTTAAACGTGTATGTACAGCCTTCGTTTCTTCATCGACCTGCAAAATTTCATCAAAATCAGAGAGTTGCACTTCGTGCGTTTTCCTTGTTAAATATTTTATTCTTGCTCGGTAAAAATATACCACTTTCTCGAGTGTGCCATGCGCCATATTGTGATCACGTGAGCGCTCACGTGTGTCGGAGTGGGGGAAGTCCCGCGAACGGTCGAGTTTCGAATATCAACGACAGACAGATCGCGAAACGATAGCACGCTTGAAGACGATAAGCGGCGTGCCGCTTTGACGGCGCGTTTCTTGCGTTTCGAGCGGTCTGCCTCGCTCGCTGCGGGCATTGTGCGAAATTTCTGCTTGTTTTACGAGAAACCAGCCGACTGCCCGTGGCGTTTGTGATTTTAACCCACGCCTCATACCCCACTTCCTACGTTGAACGTCGGCTAACTCGCCCTTTGTCAGGGAACGTTTGCACAGCGAAATTCGTGCGCGTGTTCTCTCGCAGGCGAGCCACGTTTCTGCGCTCTTCGTTTTGGATTTTCTAACTTCGTCATCGAACACCATCACACCCCTCAGGGCAGTTGTACTAGGAAAAATTGAAAGATCCGAGCTGTGAGATATGACTGGGATACGCGAAATTAATAATTGCAATAAATTTTTTTTACTATTTATCATTTAAACAAAATTTTTTAATTTGTGGCAAATTGAATAAAACAATCGGCGATGTACAATAATATATAAAACTGTGAAAAGTACAATTGTGCACCGAAGTGTCTTCAATTTTTCACATAAATTCTATAAATTCTATAAATTCACAGTGGTTCATCATTTGAGACTTTCCATAATTTTATTTACGAAATATAAATAAATTTTTATTTCTCCTGCACTAAATATTTTCTGAAACATCTATCGTTTTTATTTTTTGGCACAAATAGTATCCTGTAACATTAATCTATCGCAATCAAAGTACAATTATTTGTACCAAGAATATAAAAATATAAAGTCCATGTAAAAAATACAAAATGCATGGAAAACAAAGCTTTATCTATATTTTTAACAGAAAATAATAAAAAATCCCACAAATGATACCGTAATAATTTTATAAAACCTATTAAAAATTATGAACCGTCCATCGGTAGTTCCAATGTTAATCATCGACTCTGAAGATAAAAATGAAGCTGATCATAATTTAGGTAGCTTTGCCAAAGGACATATAGGTTAGGATTGACGCAAAGTTCGACTACGAATAACTATGGTTACTCAGCGTACTCAATGTTTTTAGGTACAGAGGATAAAAAGTATTTGAAAAATACTGTCAAACACAAATCAGGGGTGATCGGTGTATCATAAATGTGAGAAGAAACAAAACTGTCGTGGAACGGATCGTAAACGCTTTTTGTTCATCGATGAATCGATACGTGCAAACGCGATGGGGGGCCGTGCGTGTGCTCGTTGATTCCTGGATTTAGGTAAACTGATCCTCAGATCTATACGCGAGGTCGTCCCTGTAATACCGCGGAGTTGGATGAATTGTAACCGTTCAATTACCCTATGATGAATTACAACTCGTAAGATCGATACCTGCTATCGGTTTACTCGACTGGAAAATCTCGACGAGACCGCCCTTG
>SMSQ01018920.1:771-15127 GCA_019453375.1 Ctenoplectra terminalis | reverse complement strand
TTTTTTTTTTTTTTTTTTTTTTTTCGCGGATTCGAGGATTATCCGGTGGGATATTTCGTGTGGTGGACGATGATGGGAGGTTTGAAATAGTGTTGTGATATTTTAAACATGATTTTTCTATTTTTTTTTTTTATTGTGACACTTTTTTTATTGACTTTTTGCTAGAATGGTTGTTGATACGGTATTTATTCGTTTTTTCCGTCTCGTTTTTCTGTTTTGTTATTTGATATCAATTTTGATTTGGGTGATATTATACGTGGAAATTTTTTCAGCGTCATGCTGCGTGCGAGTGTTCGTATTGAAATGTTCAAAGATACCTGGTTTTAAATGTTTAAGGTTTGATTGAAAATTAGTTATTTTGCTATTTTATATTTATTATGTTACATTTTAATATCCGAATTAAAATGTGCATTGAAATATTTAAAAATATCTGATTTTAAATGTTTAAGGTTTAATTAAAAATTAGTTATTTTGCTATTTTATATTTATTATGTTATATTTAAATATCTAAATTAAAATAAACCGGATTGAAATATTCAAAGATATCTAATTTTAAATGCTCAAAAGTCAATTGAATATTAGTTATTTTGATATTTAATATTTACTTCCTATTATTTTACATTTTAGTATCCAAATTAAAATGAAGCGTAATGAAATATTCGAAGATATCTAATTTTAAATGTTTAAGGTTTAATTAAAAATTAGTTATTTTGCTATTTTATATTTATTATGTTATATTTGAATATCTAAATTAAAATGAACAACATTGAAATATTCAAAGATATCTAATGTTAAATGTTCAAGAGCCAATAAAAAATTAGTTACTTTACTATCTTATATTATTATTTTACATTCGACTATCCACATTAATCTAAGATTCACAGTCCAAGATTAAACTAATGATTAGTTCCTTTACTATCTCATATTATTATTCTCCATTCGAGTATCCACATTAATCTAAGATTCACAGTCCAAGATTAAACTAAAAATTAGTCACAATACCATCTCATATTATTATTCTCCATTCGAGTCTCCACATTCAACCGAACACACAAAAATATTCCAAAATGTATAATCTTAAGTGTCCAAAATCCACGTAAAAATCATTACATCATCTACCAAACAATTTATTAAAAATTTCTATAAACCATATTATTCAAAAATTCCGACGATCCGTTCAAACATCCATAATTACATTTACCCCCTGCAAACTTCTCAATTCCTCCTAACCCTCACAATTTACGAACGATATTCGAACACATTCTATTTAACAGAACTCACAGCGTTCAGACGATCATCCGGAAGGAAAAATCGCTAGTCGAAGTGCAGACAGCTGTTGGAATTAATTGGTAGCGAGCCGACAAGTACCTCGGGAGAGCGTCAGTCTCCAACGATACCTCGAAACGAATCGATGAAACAGGAGCAACCAGTCGTAACAATCTACGCGAACAACTCGTTACAACGAATTATTCCCTCAGACCTTAATTACACTCTATCAATCCCAACTTTACCTTCAAACCGACCATACTTTCGCTCAAATAATCGTTTAACATTAAAAGTTATCCAGTTTTCGTTCGATCCTCTTAACACTGTAATTATAAACGATTAAACTTTACTTTTTTTTTTATTATTATTAATCTTTCGAAACCTCAGATGAAATTTAACATTAAACCTACCGAAGCGGTCAAAATGACCGGCGTGTAAATTCTCGTAGAAATTTTATTTTACAATAATGCGATTCGGGAGATTTTTCGTGATTTTCTGTAAAAAATGTAGATAAAGATTCGCTTTTCTTACGTTATGTATTTTTTTAAAACACCTATCATTTTTATTTTTCTTTAATCTTAATTCTTTCACTTTAATCGTCGGTAGGTTTAGTGTTAACACATTGCGTACGCCGCTCTAGAAACATTTTATACGATGCATATATTCACTTTTTTAATTCGAATTTGGTAGCAGATATTCGCATAAAGTATTCTTAAATATTACTATATGCATCCGACAAATCGTCAAACAACAATTCACTTTCATTTTCATTTTCTTTAATTCTACGCGTCATTTTGCTACAATTTTAGAATAGGGCCTATGTGATAAAATAATTCTTATTATAAATTACGATTAAAAAGCTGAAAATATAAATGATTTTTAAAAAGCTGTTTCCTTACAAATTAAAACGCCAACTTTGAAATAATAAAATGCTGTGCAACGATAAAACACTTTATCACAGAGACACAGAGCTGCCAATGTAACGGCTACACCGACCGACTGATTTTTACGCTCTCAGAATGTTGACATTCATTTTTTTCTGGTAACGTAACAAGAAAATTTATTTTTAGTTCCTTAAATCATCAATCGAGTCGAAGAAACCAGAAAACAAGATATCTCGTCTCCCGACCACAACGTTCGGACTCCTAAAGACGAGATATCTCGTCTCCCGTACGCAATGCGTTAAGCTACATTTGTACCAAAAACATAAAAGTGAAACTTATTTATTTTTTATACAATACTGTGCAAAAGTCTTAGACCATCTACATTATTGATCTTGTAACTGTAATTAAACATATTTTAGAGAAGCATTTCTTAACACCGCTAAATTCAAATTTTTCCATATTGCCCTTCTTGTGTTTGTCATGCATAATTTGATCTGGTGAAAATATGTTTTAAAAATTCTTTAACAAGCAGAGCCTTGATTAAAATATTATGGAACGCGTATGCAAAGTATAAAGGAAACATACGAAGAAAGCCGAAAAGGAAAAAATCAGCTTCTTAAATTGTCGATGACAGAATGGCAGGAAATGCAAAGTGAGTTTCTTAAAATTTTTTCAACAATTATCTAAAAAAAGAATAAAAAGGAAACTGTCGTGTAGCGAAAGTAAAAAGAGAATACACAAAATATTGATTGTTTTAAATCAATCAATATTTCTCGATCTAATTAACACCTCGTGAATCTAATTCTTAAAAAAAAAAAGAAAGAAATAACGTCGAAATAAAAATAATATTAATCCACCTTAAATTCGTTTCTAAGATAGCAAAATATTTTTTTCGGCAGGTGGTCTAAGACTTTTGCACAGTACTGTATATACCGTA
Source organism: Ctenoplectra terminalis (assembly GCA_019453375.1). Taxonomy (NCBI): domain Eukaryota; kingdom Metazoa; phylum Arthropoda; class Insecta; order Hymenoptera; family Apidae; genus Ctenoplectra; species Ctenoplectra terminalis. The sequence continues at coordinate 12,040 of SMSQ01018920.1, read as the reverse complement.
CTTCTTTCTATAACCCTAAGATATTTTTATTTCAATTTTTTAAAGTCTCATCGATAACGAAACAATTTTTTTTTCAACACCCTACGCTTACAGTTCTTTTTATTCCCAGTCTTAAATTCATTAACGAGTCTTTTTAGGTTAGGTTCGAATTAAAGCAGCCATCTCGTATCTTCAATTTATATTTCAACGTCCGACTCGTAATTATTCTTCTTTTATGCGCAATAAAGCTGAATTAATGTTATTATTTCGACCACGGTGGTCTTCTTAGCGTCGATCATTAAACTCTTATGTAATTTCTTGCCAAATGGAACGGCCGACATCTTGAATCCACCGTGTCTCGAATTCGACCCGGCGGTCGCCTGGAACCGCTCAATCGCGCTCGCTAGAGTGCAAATAACGGCTAGAGTTAATCGAGTTTTACTTTGGCTAACACGACGTGACACATTCGCTTGTGTTCGCGTTTCGCCGACACGTATACATGACTGACTTAATCAACCTCGAAATTGCAAATCTAGCTCGCGTTATCGTGCCGCTAATGGCGGCCAACGTCTGATTTGTCGCCCGATAAATCGTTTATTCCGAAGATCGGGTCTGGACCAAAACGTTCTCCAGATATAACGTATCACTTTCGCGAAATGACGACGTGGCGCAACAAGTTGGCTTTTCTCGCGTCATCGATGGACTTTTTGTTTTGTTGTTCTTTCTTTCTTTTTTTTTTTTTTTACCGTTGAAAAAGATGTATCGGATTTGACGTGGATATTGTGGATGAAAAATGAAAGTTGAGTTCGAAGGTATTTTTTGGAAATTAGTATTAAAAAAAAATATGGATTGGAGATATTTTTCTCGAAATCATATTCAGAGCTTGCAAATTTAAATTAAACAAAATTGGAGGCGGAAATATTTTTTGAGATGGTGTTTAAATCTTGTAAACTGTGATTAGATAATATTAGTATTGAAGATTTTTCTTTTTAGCTTCATATTTAAGTTTTGAAAATTGTAATTAAATAAAGTTAGGATCGGAAATATTTGGTTGAGATCTTGTTTTTAAGTCTTTCAAAATTTAAGTCAAGAAAGTTGGGATAGGAAATATTTTTTCAGATCATGTTTGTCTTTCAAAATCTGAATCGACAAAGTTGGGATCGGAAATATTTTTTGAGGTCATGTTTAACTCTTGTATATTCTGATTAAAAAAAAATTAGGTTTGCAGACATTTTTCTCATGATCGTATTCAGAGCTTGCGAATTCTAATTAAACAAAATTGGAAGCGGAAATATTCTTTCGAGATCGTGTTTAAATCTTGTAAACTGTGATTAAATAAAATTAGTATTGAAGATTTTTCTTTTTAACTCATATTTAAGTTTTGAAAATTCTAATTAAACAAAGTTAGGATCGGAAATATTTTTTTGAGATCCTGTTTAAGTCTTTCAAACTCTAAATCAACAAAGTTGGGATCAGAAATATTTTTTCGAGATCATGTTTAAATCTTGTAAATTCTGATCAAACTTGGTATTGAAGATTTTCTGTTTAACTCATATTTAAGTCTTGAAAATTCCTATCAAATAATATAGGGATCACAGATACAATTTCAAGAACACGTTCAAGTCTCCCAAACTCTGATCAAACACGATTAAATTCCCCAATTTCAAGATCGTTAATTCCACAATTAATCAACATTTTCGCATCCATACATGGATATCAAACGAATCACCAGTTACGAATTAAGTACCCACTACTCGCGTAACGTTTCGATACAATATTGAAATATTTTACGCAATCAAACTCTTGCCCGAATCAAAAAACCAATTCAAACCAGCACGATCTTCGTCCCAAAACCAATTTCAATCCGAAATAATGAAATCTCTTTTTCTTACAAAATACCCTCCCCCAAAAAAACATTCAAAAACCCCAATATTCCACACAGTCCACTCTCCCAATTTTCCACGGATCTAAAATTTTCCTAAGCATCGACAAAACGCCAGAAAATTCTCAAACAAAATTCATCAACCCCCATCAATCTTTCCAACTTCAGCCATCACCGCCCATCGCTGCTCCTATTAAACCCTAAAACGAGCCTTCCACTATCAATTAGAAGCAACATTCCACCGCGCCTTTTTCGATCCCTCACCAGACACCCAAAACCGAAAGAGAAACTAAAAAAAAAAAAAAAATCGTTCGATTTACGACGTGTCGAAATTGCACGTTGTTCCGATGAGCGATTTACAACGTCAGCAGCAGAAAAGTATCCCGGTATCCCGATCCTGGCCCGCGGGCAGCAACGACTTACCGCTTATTACCGTGCATAGCCAATTTATCGTGCACCTGTCAGCGATCGCGATCTCTTTGAGGGTCCCCGTCCTCCTCCTCGCGATGGAAGCCACCCTCGTCGCGGGATCCACTTCAAAGAGCAACTTTCGGGAGCAACGATCCCCGCGCGCGCTACGATTGTCCCAAGAAAAGGGTGAGCCGTTATTAAAGGCCGATTCTGACCCCGAGGATATTCCTTCGGCCCGGTACCGATGCCTTAATGGAACAGAGATCCCGGTCTAATTAACGGCCGGGCAAATAACGAAGGGACAATGAACGATCGGGGACAGAGAGAGAGAGAGAGAGAGAGAGAGGCAGTGACGCCTCGTAATTGCGACCTTTCGCGACGAACGGTTAGGAATCTTTTGAGAGTTAGTTTCTTGAAGGCGAAGATCTTTTCTTTCGGAGGAATTTTGGGAAGAAGTGAAGTGTTTGTGAGCTTGATGGATGATAATTGAGTTTTTGTTTAATTTTAGGAATTTTGTGGTGATTGGTTTGTAAGGGTGAGGATTTGTTCTTTTTGGGGGGGATTTTGGGAAGAAATAGGATTTGATGAGTTTTGTGAAAAATGGTACTGTTCTTTGTAAAAAATGGGTTCATTTTTTGAAGGCGAAGATCTTTTCTTTTGGAGGAATTTTGGGAATAAGTGAGTTTGATGGAAGATAACTGCTTTTTTATTTAATTTTAGGAATTTTGTGGTGATTGGTTTGTAAGGGTGAGAATTTGTTCTTTTTGGAGGAAATTTTGCGAAGAAATAGGCTTTTGTGAGTTTTATAAAAAATGGTAATGATTTTCACGGGTTAATTTTTTTAAGGTAAAGATTTTTTGTATTAGAGGAATTTTGGAAAGAAGTGAAGTTTTTGTGAGTTTGATGGAGGATAATAACATTTTTGTGTAATCTTAGGAATTTTGCACTGATTGGTTTGTAAAGGTGGGAATCTGTTCCTTTTTTTTAGTAATATTGCGTAGAAATAAGGTTTTCTGAGTTTTATAAAAAATAGTACCCTTTTGTTTAATTTAAGCAATTTTTCACGAGTGAACTTTTTGAAGCTGAAAATTTTTTCTATCGAAGGAATTTTGAAAATGATACTTCTTTATTTAATACTAGTATTTTTCCAAAGCTAAAGATTTCTTTTCCAACAAAATTTGGAATCAAACTATCTTTCTATAACCTCAATAAAAAATAACACCTAAGCAATAAATAATAAAAGATGAAATCACACAGAAATATTTGCCAATCAACATAAATCAATAATAACCCAACCTGGATTCCAACAAACGTAGTTCCTCGGTAACTACTAAAAAACTATTATGACATAAATAAAAAAAGAATCACTTTTACCTTTAATATTAAAAAAGTTATACGGTAAAATGAATTGATGGTCCAACTTTGGCACGCTTCCTTTATATATACGCATTTATTACAGTCCCTAAATTCGCTGAACCACTTCCTCGCTCAGCGGTGCCCTTCTTCGGGTTCGCTAAACCGATCAAAGTCAACCGGATATTAACAAACGACGGTCGAACGGCAACAAGGTTCGAGAATACGTTTCACACGAGGCATTGCAAGCTGTTTGCAGGTACGCACATGTTCCCTGGCTCGCTTTGATCTCGGCGAAAAGCCGACGTCTTACGTGTTGCCAGGGATGTTTGTAGTTGGACCAGGCCAGTCATGCTCGTAGGCTTCAAAGTGAGAAACGTTGACACCAAGTCTGTACACGTTGGCGTTATCGATGATGTTCGGTTGACGATCTCGCGCGGCTGAACGTGGCACTCTTTGAACGGCCATGATGAAAATAGTTGGTTCAACAAGATGGAGGCTTTGATGGACCATTGAAATGGAAATGAATGATTTGTTCGTGCAGATAAAATGTGCGAGAATATTTTGTAGGTGGAGAAATAAATTATTTATGTTTCTCTTTTTTTTACTGAGTTATAATTGGTTCTAGAATAGGTAATTACTGAGTATTTTATAGGTTATGAGTGTAATCTTGTGTTGGGATTAACACTAGAACTACCGAACAAGTCGAAATGACATGTTCATAATTTCTTATAGGAATTTTAGAAATTTACAATAATGAATTTTTGAGGATTTTCCGCAATTTTTTGTAAAAAGTATGCATAAATAATTGTTACCTTATTTTTTTTAATTTTAATACAGAATAAAGCTAGAACAAATTCACGCTTACGTAAATACTTTTAAGAATAATTTGTATTCTAAAGATAGATGATAATTTAAAGTTCGAGTTAAGAATACTTCATACGTCGTCGTTTACTATTTTTATCTTATTATTCGTTTAATATTTTATGTCTTCCAATGTGTTATTATTTTATGTACAATTCATTTTGCACTATTTTTTCCCTCCATCTCTCGTTTAACAAATAACGCTGAACGTTTATTTAAACATTGCTAAACGAAACCACTGCGTGAAGATAACGAAAGAAACTTTCGGGACAACCTAATATAAAATACAAGTAATTTCATCACCCGTCTTTAATGTGTTAATATATTTCTGTGCGGCAAATATTTTTGTACCAATATTGCGATAAATTTCTTACAAATAATATTTCCAACAGATATTTCAATATTTGAAAAAGAAACAGCGATGTAACACCAGAACCAAGTGCCTTCATCCTTTTTCACGACCTCGGAAAATTACCCTAAACAATTTTTTTTACCACGCATTACTTTTTATACAAGCGTATAACACCACAATAGTCTCCAGAAGAGTCGTCCTGGTGTACGGAAGATTCGATCCCTGGCAATTCCGTCGACACCCATGAACGATCCTAACTTTACCATCGCACGAGCGTATTGTCACTTTCTGCTTTCCAGCTTTATAGTTCATAGTTCCATAACATTTCTTGGGCCACCGAGTTTATAGGCCACGTGTACTACTTCCTTCATCACTGCATCCCCTCGGCTTCAAATTTCTCAATTTCACAGCCTTTTCCAAGCCAGTTTCCCAACAACAACTCGCGTCACCCGTTTTATCCTCGAATCCCACCGCCGTAATTCTCCATCCATCAACCTTAAATTTCTCAACGCGCAGCGTTCAAGAACGCCATACTGCATCCTTCTCTATCCAACATCGAATTTCCCAATCTTTCAGCATTCCAACTTATCTTGAGTTAATTTCACGCGCAGATCCACGGCGGACAGCAAACAATTCGCGCCAGTCGCGCGTATCTCATCGCCACCCACGCGGTCGCTAGAGCTCGTCGGAGCGAAGGACGAGGTGAACGGCGGATCGGACAGTCACAAAGTTACATTACACGCCATTACCTTTTTCTCTGGTTCTCATCGTCGACCGGCCGTCCCTCTGAATTACCGAACGCCGCAAGAACAAGAAGTTTGACAAGCGCGAGCGGGCAAGAACGACAAGCCACCGCTTCGTCGCCTCTTCTTCGATTCGATCCTCCTGTGTTACTCTTTCCGAGCGTACTGGGTGCATCGAAATGGTCGCTAATTTTAGAAATTTGTTGGGACGACTTGATTTTTTGTAGGGTATGAAATGTGGTAATAAAATTGTTTAGGGTTAGTTTTCGTGGCGCTGTTTGATAATAATTATTATTAATGTATTATATTAATGTTTAATTTATTATAAATATTTTCACGAGTATTGCATAGCCAAGAGATATCTTAATATTTGAAAAAGAAACAAGTGCGTTTATTAATTATTATTATAATAATAGTATATTAGTAAATAATATATTTAATATTAATATTAATATAATATTATTATTATTAATATAATTAATATTCATATTAATATACCATTATTATAATAATAATTCATAAACGCACTTGTTTCGTTTTCAAATATTAAGATACCTCTTGGCTATATTGTTTCTAGTAAAAATTTATTACAATATATATTATATTAATATTAATATAATAATAATTAATACTAAAATATAATAATATATAATATTATAATCTCAATAATAATATTAACATAATATATTATTTATTATAGTAATCTTTAAAGATAACTTTAAATTATACAATCTTCCTGAGATCTTACTAAAATTCTATTCAAAACTTACAATCATCCAATGACTTATGGAGTGTAGTTGTCCGATGATTATACCGCGGATTTTTATGCAAATTCATATTTTTCAGAATACATAAAAAAAAAAAGAAAAATATGCAAAACTTAGATAGAAAATTATTTAATCCAGACCAACAGAAAGATTTTTAAATAAAAAAAAATGTTTTTTACTAAAGTTCAATCCGGATATCAATTACGAATTTATAATAAAAAGCAAAATCAAATCATCAAAAGAAAATTATCCCATTTGCCTCTACCACTTTGCCACTGTAATTTAATCATTTTTATATATTTATTCATTTATGTGCATTCCATGGAACGTTACACCTTTTACATCTTTAAGTTCCCTACAAATACATAAAGATACGCAGTCCATCATTCTATCTCTAAAGCAACACGAGCTCAGCTGTCAGCCGTCAACATTTTTCTTACAAAACTTATTTACAATTTGAAACACCCTGTATACACGTGTAGATAGACCCAACCGCGGCTCCTTTCATGCTTCTGGAGACGCAAAAAGGGACTCGTTCCTCTCGCGGATCGCGCACACGCGACTCAAGTCGCCGCTGTTCACCCCGATAATTGCGTCCATAAAGAGCATCGTTCCATGGACCAGGATCGTAATAAAAGAAAAAGATCACAGATGCAATAAAGAGGCGAGGGGTTGCTTATGAGAGACACCGGAGCGGTTGTTCTTCTCGGAGAAAGAGACGGAAGTCTGACGAGGAACGACGATTGGCAAAGATGAAAGCTGAGGAAACAATATGGAGGATTTTCTGCTTGCTTTATATAGGAAGCTATTTTATTGCTGGCGATGACGCGTTGGCTGTGATCGAAGGGTTGCACCGTTCTAATATTATCGGTTTTAAAAATTTGTTCGAAGGCATCCACTTGTTCTTAACACTTAACGGACGGGTCACGTAAATTTACGTTCTTCCAATGTGACTTCCTAGTTTGAATTTTTTTTTACCTTCTTGTTTGAATTTTTAACACGCTGCGTTAGTTTTTCATTTTATGCACGTTGTGTTATTTTTTCTTATCATTAATTATAGTACTATCTTTCTGATGATCCCGCTGCGTAGATTTGCTTTTTAAGTAGTATTTTTAAAAGTAATTTCGTAAAAAAAAAAAAAAATGGAAACCACGGAAGAGTTTTCTGTAGGAAATAACGAAATTTATGCGGATAACTTATCCGATATAGGAAGTGATAATAAATTAGAGGAGTTTGATGAAGAAAGCGACATTTCTAATGGTGAGAGTGAAATTATTGCTCTTTGCGTTAAACGAATGATGCAGGACGGTAATTGATTAAAATAAATCCTATTCAAAATAATAAAATATCATGTATCCATTACTTATTATTAAAACGAAAGAAACTTTTGGGACAACCTAATAATACCAAGTATTGCAGTGTTCTATTACATTCTTTATTTAAACACGAAACTTTTTTTTTATTATACTTCCTTTGCGAAGACCTTTAAAGATATCAGAGTAACGTAAGAACTAAAAGAAAAATGATTTTTATGTTCGATCGCAAAAATTATAGTGGCCGATTGTCTCAGAGTGATCAGTGTGGGATGATAATTGATTAAAATAATAATATATTGCAGAACATAAAATATCATGCATCCATTACTTATCAATAAAACGAAAGAAACTTTTGGGACAACCTAATGATACAAAGTATTGCAGTATTCTGTTACATTTTTTATTTAAAGAGCAGACTTTTCTTTTCAATATACTTTCTTTGCGAAAACTTTTAAAGATATCAGAGTAACGTAAGAAATAAAAGAGAAATGATTTTTATGTTCGATCGCAAAAATTATAGTGGACGACTGTTGTCATCCACGAGACTCGTATCTCAGTGTAAGACGATAATTAATTATAATAATAATATATTGTAAAACATAAAATATAATTACTTATCAATAAAACGAAAGAAACTTTTGAGACAACCTAATAATACCAAGTATTGCAGTGTTCTATTATTTATTTAAAGAGGAAACTTTTTTTTTTTATTATACTTCCTTTGCGAAGACCTTTAAAGATATCAAAGTAACGTAAGAAATAAAAGAAAAATTATTATATTTGATCGCAAAAATTATAGTGGCCGACTGTTTCAGTGTCTCAGTGTAGGATGATAATTGATTAAAATAATAATATATTGCAGAACATAAAATATCATGCATCCATTATTTATCAATAAAACGAAAGAAACTTCTGGGACAGCCTGACACAATAAAAAGCTATTTTAACAGACAAGAAATATTCCGAAAGCAAATAAGCTAATTTATACAAGAACGCGTATCAAAATGTCATTAAAAATTATGTTAACGTTTTATTAATAAAGTCGATTATCCTGCCCCTCCCCGGTAACGTCAATTTCATATTTCCTGTTCCATAACGTAATTTAACCGTCGCAAAATAATCAAGCGGAGTTACACGTTATACCCGTGCGCGAATTTTCAATTGTCGACCCATTGTTCCCTAACTTGTTATTTTCTCAATTAACCGTTTCATTTCGAGCGATTCGACAGACAAAATAATTGAAGTGCATCATTCATTAAACACTCAACTCGTACCGCGAACAGCGCACCGTTTATATTCCTGAAATGTCACTTCGAACAAGCTCTTCTCGCTCTCTTCCTCGCGGTTCTCTTCCTTTATCGGTCGATCTTTGTTTCATGCTCCCAGCGATGGAATATCGCGTCGCGTATAAGGCGATTCAATAGTAGCGTTTGAAAATTTATTGGCTCGTTTTACATCCCGGGATAAATTCAGGTTCGCCAACGTTTTATTTATCAAACTTTGTCGCTTTGAATTCGTGTCACGCTAATGGCCACGGGGTAATTTTAATGTGTCGGATAGCGTACGAAGAAAATTCAATTTATTGTAATTTATACCTGTGAATAATTGTTGTAAAATTTAAAATGGAAATATTTGAAATCTACTGTTTTTGGAATAATTAAATTGACTCGTTTAGGACTGCAATTTCTTTTATTTCTTTTTTGTAGGTTTATAAATTTTTATCGGTGCGTTTTTATATTATTTTCTGTGATTTCTGATGAAATGTGTTCTTTTAAATTTGTTTCTTTCATATTATGCATTTTTATTTTTATTTTTATTGCTGTAATTTGTATTTGCTTTACTTTTAACTTAATTGTCTCGAAACATTAGTGTTCAGAAATTTTAAATATCCGTAGAATAATAATCCGATTGATAATACTATTATAAAAATAATAATGTCGTGTGATGACAAAATGTATCCTGTATAAAATAATAATATATCGTAAAACATAAAATATTATGTATCCATTACTTATTCATAAAACGAAAGAAACTTTTGTGACAGCCTAATATTATCCTACTTTAAAAATTGATCAAGTTCATCTTCTAACTCTTTAAAAAAAAAAAAAAATAAAGAAAACCTACCATCACTCCCCAATTTACGCACAAAAATATTTCTCATGCTTCCTTTTTGATTCCCGAAATACAAAATAAAATTTCTCCGACAGAAATCAACATTGTGCGAACAAAATTGAAAACGAAAGAAACTTTTGGGACAACCTAATATTATCCCACTTTAAAAATTAATCAAATTCACCATCCTCTAACTCTTAAAAAAAAAATAATAATAAATAAATAAATAAAACATACCATCACTCCCCAATTTACGCACGAAAATATTTCTCATGCTCCCCTTTTGATTCGCAAAATAAAAAATAAAATTTCTCCGACAGAAATCAACATTGTGCGGACGAAATTGAAAACATTCGAGCAAGGTGAGTCACCCTGTACATTCCAAGTACTCGTGGCGATGGCACATGCTCGTTCTCACCCTTATTGCAAGAACCACTTTACTTTCTCCTTCTGCCGTTCCTTCCGACCCCCTTCCACCTTCCTTCCATCCCCTCCCTCATCCCCTTTCGCGCACGGCGTATCGCTTTCCGTTTCACGCGGCGCCGTGCTGCTTCTTGTCCTGTTTCCGTGAGTAATACCGATATTCCTGCGGCGGTGTCCTCTCTTTCTCTCTCCTTCTGTCGCTGTATTACGCGAATATAATATTCAAGAGGGGAGGAAGTGGAACTGTCCGACGAATTCCGACGTACGACGGCCAATGGCCGAGGAACACGGGCGTGCAAGGAAGCCGCGGGGGTGGTTTTGTGAAATATGGAAAGCGAGTACAGTCTGGCCGCGAATGAAACGGGACGGGAAATTGTGAGGAACGTTTCCCTATTTCTGGTTCTACCCTTCGTTGCAAGGGAGAAATAGAGAGGAGGGGGTATGGGTGTAAAAAGGAATGGTTGAACAGCAGATTTTTTGGCGAGTGTACATATTTCTTTTTTATCATCTCTCTTTTTTTTTTACGATAGCTGGTGTTCGGAGTACTGTCAAATTGTGTGTTTATATCTTGGTTGGATAATTTTTGTTAATTTTGAGAGAAAATACGGGAACTCTTGCAAGTGACAATAATAAGGAAATATTATTCTAATAATAAAATAATGTAGATAATAATAATAATACAATATGGATTGTAATAATAATAATATGATATAGATAATAATAGTAATAATAATATAGATAATAATAATAATATAATATAGATAGTATTAATAATTAAAATATAGATAATAATACTATAATAATAATAAGTTAATTCTGAAAGAAAATACGGGAACTCTTGCAAATGATAATAATAAGGAATTATTATTCTAATAATAAAATAATGTAGATAATAATAATAATACAATATGGATAGTAATAATAATAATATAATATAGATAGTATTAATAATTAAAATATAGATAATAATAAGTTAATTTTGAAAGAAAATACAGGAACTCTTGCAAATGATAATAATAAGGAATTATTATTCTAATAATAAAATAATGTAGATAATAATAATAATA
>SMSQ01018919.1:0-21711 GCA_019453375.1 Ctenoplectra terminalis | reverse complement strand
AAATGTTGGGAGAAAGATAAAAAGCAGAAATATTCGGAATAGTTAAATTAAAAATTTAGTTTCTTTCTTTTTTTGTAATACACTTATAATAAAATTAATTCGGTACTCAATTTTTTAATATTTCTAATTAAACTGCATATTTTTATGGAAAGTAGGTAAAGAAATGGGATTTGTTTTGTCACTAGATAAAAATTTTAAAAAGTCTTGGATTAAACATGAAAAGCAGTATCGTTCAGAATGGCTAAAATAAAAATTCAGTTTTTCTTTTAATTTAACACACTTACAGTAAAATAAATTCAGAATTCAATTTTTTAATATTTCTACTTAAACTGCATATTTTTATGGAAACTAGTTAAAGAAATGGAATCTCTTTTGTCATTGGAAGATTCTCAAATACTGAATACTAACTTCAAATAATTCTGTGGTTATTGGACTGATCGAATTTTCTTTTCGTGTGCGTTGCATAATATAGTCCAAAGAGGCTCTAAACATGATTACAGCAATATATTACCATATTATATTATGCCGCACAAAATGTTTCGACCGGTTCATTAGGAACAGAATTAATTAAGGCAATCACAATATAGGGTTCTCCCTGTGTAACATAATATTAAAGAAATTCGTAACATACAAATTATATGAAAAATTGGTTCGCATTAGCCGACACTTATTCGTTTCTCTTATTTTTGTTTCAGGTGAGTACCAAGAACCGAGCTTGATTTTCTAACGTCAGCCATGCCTGGAATCTTTTCAACTTCTCGCCACTACGTCTTCGAACCTAAAGGTAGCTTTACCAAAATTCAAAACTAATTTGTGTAATATGATTACGTTCCGAGTATACTCGTCGAAACTCAGTTGCATTTTAATGGTAATTGAAACCTATGAAGTGAAACTTGATTAAATTGAAATTGACACAAATTTACATATTGAACTTGAACTCTTTCGATACGGCAGCTTTGCTCGCGAATACATCACCACGGTACGGGGCAATCTCAATGTGGTCGTGCTTAAATTTCACCGCCTAGGGAAAATAACTTTTAATGCTTTGGCGCCGATGCAAATTTTTAATTCTTTGCTCAACTTGCATCAAACTGATATATGACGAATAATAAATAATAGTAAAAATAAATAGAAAAAAATAATAGTAAATAATAATACTAATAATAATAATAAAAAATAAAATAATACTAATAATAATAATAAAAAATAAAATAACACTAATAATAATAATAAACGTATATTAAAATAATCCAATCAAAAAAATATGATTTAATAATATACAATGTCTCGGTTAATCGGGACCGCCGTTTATTCAGGACAGATACTAAAAAACAAAAAACAAAAACTATTCTTTCCACTTCGCGTATCTGAGACATATCGCCGTTTCATTAGGACCGTTTACCCTCGTCCAGTTTTCGATTGAAGATACGATAAAGCCTGTTAGGAAGCAGTGATACTGATTGGAAATGTTTATCTACGTATTTTTGATACTTTCTTTTATAACAAGCTGCATCGAGATACGCATTGAAAAATAAACGACTCCATTTAAAAACACAAGAGCGATCTTCATAAATCCTTGACGCATCCACTTATGAAACAGCTAATAGCATGAGAATATGCATCTCTCGAAACCATTTAACGAAACCGTTCGAACATTTCTCGCTGCTGTGAATAATAATGACAAAAACTGATACGATAATTTCATGCGTGTAATAATTTCATAGAACGGGTTAATCACAATTACAAAACCAATCCTTTTTACGCGCTTTACGCTAAATTGTAACCGCACAGTTGCGAACGTGGATTCATTATCACGCAATATGCAATTCTAAAAAAAAAAAAAAGAAGGAGACACGCGAGCTCTTCAAAAATCATAAAAAGAAACCATCTCCGCGCGACCAGCGAAGCAAAACGAAACGTTAAACGCCAAGGGAGTCCACGTGTTAACACGCACGGCTCTTAATTAACGCAGGCATTTAAAAACGCGGCGACGAGGGATAACCAAGATTAATTCACGCCTCTCATCCGTGTATTTATGTTTCCCCATTTTCCACGCGTACGGGACACGTCCATTAAACGGCCAAAATGGTATGGAGCTTAATTAACGAACCCTCGACTCCATTAAACGGTCAATGACGACGAAATAATGAAGTTGGAACAAACGATGGCTTGATTTCTTTCACCCTTCTTCCGATTTAACATCGGATCCCAGCGGCCACGAAAATTCATCGACCATATTATTTTATTTGATTATTAAGCGAATATTAAATTCGTTTCGCGGAATTAGGAATTGGACGAGATAACGGAGAATTAGGTAAAATTTTTAGATTTAACTGAAAGCGGTCTGAAATTGTTATAAATCCTATCGATCATTATATTTATAAACTGCGAAATTCTTCTTCTTGAATCGTAAAATTTTTTTACTGTAAGAAATCCAAAAAATGGTAACTGTACATTCCAATGGAACCTGTTACACTATAACACCTTTCAAGCAACTATATATTAAAAGAGAAAACCTATCAATAATTAATTTATTAGTTACAAAATACTTCCAAGTCTTTTTCCTTGAATATAAAAAATTCTACTGTAAAAGCGTCAAATATATCACGACGTGCCAGTAAGTGTTACGACACCTTTCAAGTAGCCATATAATAAAGAAAACGCTGTCAATCAATAATTTACAAGATATAAAATTCTTCCAATTTTTGTTCCCTAATCGTAAAAAGTTTCTCTGCTCTAAAAAAATTCAAAACTAATTCTAATATGAATATATTACTATATAATATATTACTTCCAAGTAACCATACATGAAAGAAAGATCTATCATTCATTATATTCATAAGCTACGAAATTCTTCTTCCCTGATCGTAAAAATCTTTCTACCGTAAAAAATCCAGGAAAGAGTAACTCGACATACCAATGAAACCTCTTACACTATAACACCTTTTAAGCAACCATATATTAACCCTTTGCACTCGAAAGACACATTTTTGCGATACTTATCCCGAGGAACAGAGAATTTTGACGAGTGCTTTCTAAAATATCGCACGAAACAAAATTACCGAGCTTAAGATTTAATATTATGTCTTGTGTAACGTAAAAATACACGAAAAGTCGAAATAAAATAATTATACGCGATTTAAGTCGCTGCATCGATCCAAGTACTGAGCGAGAGTCACCTCTCGAGTGCAAAGGGTTAAAAAAGAAAGCCTATCAATTATTAACTTAGAAGTTATAAAATTCTTCCAAGTCTTTCTCACAGATCGTAAAAAAAATTCAAAGGAAGCAACTCAACGTACCAATGGAGAAAAAAGAATCTCACGACGTCTTTCAAATAACCATCTAAATCATCTACCGACTGCAAACGCGTGAAAGAGTCGCCCCACTGAAACAGACTCCACTTAAATGACGGCTTCATTAAATACCGGTTCATCACGGTTGCACCGACACTCCCGGCGACATCATCACGATCATCAAAGCGTTCTGCGCGTTTCTAAAGAATCATTCGACCCGTTACGCGTCCTCGTAGGTAGTCGATAGCAATCGAACCGCCCTTTTGAGGAGTCGACGGTGGCTCGACAGACTGTCGCGTTTTTTTTAATTACCGTATTCATCGGGCGAAATTCTCAATTAAGCTATCGGATCAATGAAAGCGTTAATGCAACCGGACACGCTGAAAAGAGCTGGAGGAGCAAAAAAAGGGCAGCGTTTAATTAATCAAGACGACGATATTCGTTTTGTTTAATCGGTCGTAAGTGGGTTACGGGATCCGGCTGAATTTTTAAACAGAACTTAAAGTTCGAACGTTGTTTTAACTGTTTCACTGGCAAGAAGCTCGATGGTTAGGTTTTAGTAACGGTGACCTTAGTTATCATCCAACGTCTCGCACGAAATTAGACTGGACTTCGATTAATCGGGTTAATTTGTCTCGATAAAGCGGCTGTTCTGGAAGAGTAAATTGGATCCAAATAAGAATTCGGTTAAAAGATTTTTTAGTTCAAAGAACGTTGTAATTGAACGAATATTCATCCTTTGGCAGATTAATAAAATGACAAAAAATGCTAGAAAAATTGTCTGTTTTTTTATGATTGGTAAGAGTCCTGTCTGTATTGAAAAAGTAAAAAGAAAATGCTGGTTTTACCTGTTTCTTTGCTATTTTTGAAGTTAATAATTGGTTCTAGTGTGAATTAACGTTGTATTTAAATTTCTTTGCTCGAAAATCGAAGTTATGCTGACTTCGAATGCTGCGTGCAATGAAAAAAATTAATTTTCATATCTTTAAGTCACTATCTATAAGTTGTCTAAATGTTTAAGGAAATGAACGGAGCGATACGGATTAAACACTCAGACGGAGTAAACTGTGAAAGGGTTAATTACGAATTTATAATCAAAATTTAAGTTTCTAAATTTTTAAATTAAAATAAATTTTTCTTATTAATGTAGAAATTAATAATGCGGGTCTGCAACCCCCTATCCATCCTCTGTTTAAAATTTCATGAAAGATTTATAAGCTTAGAAATGTTTTCTATTATTAATGCTCAAATTAAATGAGTATTAATTACGAATTCATAATAAAAATTTACCTTTCTAAAAATTTACTATCATTTTTTCACTATTAAAAGAAAATGATCCGATTCGCCTCGGTCTACCCTACTTGAAAATAACGTAGAAAATAATAAAGTAGAAAATAACGAGCTGCATCAAATAATGCATTAAAAAATATACGATTCCATTTAAAAAATAAAAACTGAGCTTCATAAGTCCTTTTCACCTCCACCTACAAGATTTAAAGCTAACGTAAAAATTAGAATGCTTCCAAATAGAATTACAACGATCGAAATTATGAAATCGAAAAGACCGATCAAAGTTCCCACGAAGCCCATGTTTTTCCGGAAAAATTTGTTATTAAATTTTAATATATTCATTATATTTCGGGATCTTTAAAAAGTGGGATATTTGAAGAGATTAAACTTGTGTTGTTTCTTTTTAATACTAAATATTCTGTTACTTAAAACTAAATAGCCTAAGTCAAGTTAATTTAAAGTTAATGTAAAAATTAGAATGCTTCCAAATAGAATTTCACAGATCGAAATTATTAAATCGAAAAGACCGATCAAAGTTCCCACGAAGCCCTGGTTTTTCCAGAAAAGTTTGTTATTAAATTTTGATATATTCATTATATTTCGGGATCTTTGAAAAGTGGGATATTTGAAGAGTTTAAACTTGTGTTGTTTCTTTTTAATAGTAAATATTCTGTTATTTGAAACTAAATAGCCTAAGTCAAGTTAATAATTAATTTAAAACTGGAAATTGTGTTAACCAGTTAATTTCCCAATTCGTTACACCAATAACATCGAAACATGCATCTCTCGAAACCGTTCGACATTCATTCGAACGTTTCTCGCTGCGACTAATAATGACAACAATTAATGTGGTAATTTCAGATGGGCCACCATGCATAAAATAAGATCGAAATTGAACATTGATCGATTCGATTTTTGTTAATTGCACGCTGCACCGTGGAACGAGGCGAATAATTGAAAGGGTCGGGAAGGGCAGCAATTAATTCATTATGATGCGCTCGTTAACGGGATTCTTGGTCCCTTTCGTCTCACTTTTCCATCTCTCGAGGCGAACCCGGTTCGCGGGTACGCGTTATTAATCACCGGCCACGGGATTAGGCGCCAGGAATTAATCCGAATATTAATCAAACATCCTTTTCGAATCTCTCCCTTCGTCTTTGTGATGAATTGCGGATTCACCGTGTTACTCACGCCTTGTTTAACCACGCATACCGACGGTCGACCTGTCGCTGTTCGTTAGTATCATTTAGATAAACGAGTTTCCTCTTAATTGTTTAATTTGAATTTCTGTTCGGAGATCTGGATAATAATTCGTGTACCTATTCGTGTCAAATTGCTTTTTATCTTTCAGTTTGAAGGATGTGTCTTTTTGGTTTATTGATTTATTCTTTTTTTGTTTTAATAGGATTGATAATTGGTGATTGGAATGAAATTGGTATTTAAAAATTGGAATTTTTTCTGCTTGGGTGTATTTAAAAGAAAGTTGGAATTCTTAGGGGTTGGAAATATTATTATTTTAATATTAATATGTATTATTAATATTGTTTTTTAAATATGTATTATATTATTAATATTATTAATATTTTAATATTGTTTTTTTAATATGTATTATATTATTAATATTATTAATATTTTAATATTAATATGTATTTTTAATATTTATATGTTTGTGAGTTTTTATCTGTTACCGGTGATTAAGGAAAATTTTATGATAAAATAGATACGTTTGATGTAACGTTATTGAAAAGAAATTTAATAAAATATTATAGAAATATCGCTTTACCACCGTTTTTAATTATTAGTTTAACCAGATAAAAGCCTATCCAATCTAGAAAAACAAAAAAATCAATATCATTGATACTTGCTTGCCCGAAAAATTATATTAACCCTCATTCACCCCTTCTGTCGATTTATCACATTTTTCTCACAGAAGTACGTATTACAATAAATGTAAAAAATAGTATGCTTCACACATCCCTTTATTATTTATAAACAAAGCAAACAATCTTATCTCTAAGTGTACAGAAACTTAATTTTTTGAATTCTTTATTTCAACCCCTTAACGTTCATACCCGTGACATACACGGGCCCGACCAAGCCTCTATTTTATACAAGTCCGTGACAGTCACGGGCCTGTACATTTTCAATAATAAATGCAAGGAAAATATTATAACATCTACTAAATATGAATTTATGTGAAACAAAATTTATGCTTTTCTCGATGAATTTGAAATAAAAATCTAAGCGTTAAACGGGCTATTTTTCATATTCGAGCAAGGAAGAAATTAAATCGACAAATCTAGGGATGAACGAATACCAAATTAAAGTCTTCATACAGTAATTATTTTCACACGACAAGAATCGTATATTATCCAAATGATGGACATTTCACTTAAACGCTTCGTGAAAGAATTCCCGGAAGTTAAGGGACGAAACGAGACTCCCGAGCCAACGTGGTGGCTGTAAATCTAGCGTAGCTTGTTTCATCCTTTTCATATTTACCACGACTGGCTCGACATAAATATCACTCCTGCTGACCGTTGGCCGAGATGTACGATATTGCTGGTACTAGCAGCGAACCGGAGTGCGTGACCCGGGTCCGGAATCGTCCTAAACGACGTCACTTCCAATCGCGACCGCCATCCACTATCTATCTTCGTGGCCGCGATGCTCGTGCAGCGATATCGCCGATCGCCGTGCGGTATTATGCAAACTTTATGCGTCGTTGAAACGTCCTGAGACTTATTGATTATTAATATCGCGGCCTGCGTACTCGGTCGACGGTATTTAACCTCTTAGATACGGCTGAATTTTTCGCGGCACTGTTTCTCTGTACGGTAGAGTTCGACGCGAATTACGCGTGAACGATAATGCTGTTCTCTGTGCGAGCACGTTGGAATTAAATTTTTTGATGACTAAATTATATACATAATTTTTGTTAAAGATATGATGCGTATACTTTAACCCTTTGACTACTGTTGACGCCTATTGGCGTCCGAAACATGTTGGCGCCTATTGGAATATTAATAAAATGTTAATAAAATGTTAATATTGTAGGAATATTAGCTAAAATATTAATCAAATGTTAATATTGTAGGAATGTTAGGTTGCTGGCGGGTGTCTCAATGAAGACTCACCAATGGACACTCTCTGATTAACAATGACTATTTATTAACTAATAAAGATACTCCGTGTTACAATGTTCGCTCTCTAATTCTCTATACTCGACTAACGCTTCTCGACTCTCCACTCTTGACTAACTCGCACGCGCATTTTCTCCATCCATATATTCCCTGATTCTCTCTTCTTCTATTTCTCAGTCTCTTTCACTCTGCTCAGACATTCCCAGGAATTTCTCGATCACACGATAATCTCTGTCATTCGGTACAAACACTCTTCTCTCACACTTCTATCGCTCGGCCCAAGCACTCATCTCTCACACCTCTACCACTCGGCCCAAACACTCGTCTCTCTTACATCTATCGTTCGGCCCAAACACTCGTCTCTCGCACATCTATCGCTCGGCCCAAACACTCGTTTCTCGCACTTCGATCACACTGTCCCAAACGCTCTTTATTCACACCACTACAACTCCAGATTAAACATTCACGCCTCAAACTCACTATTCCCACAATATTAATAAAATGTTAATATTATAAAATATTGTAATTTAAAAGAAAGCTTCTTGACTAACTCGCACGCGCATTTTCTCCATTCATATATTCCCTGATTCTCTCTTCTTCTATTTCTCAGTCTCTTTCACTCTGCTTAGACATTTCCAGGAACTCCTCGATCACACGATAATCTCTGTCATTCGGTACAAATACTCTTCTCTCACACTTCTATCGCTCGGCCCAAACACTCGTCTCTCGCACATCTATCGCTCGGCCCAAACACTCGTTTCTCGCACTTCGATCACACTGTCCCAAACGCTCTTTATTTACACCTCTAGCACTCCAGATTAAACATTCACGCCTCAAACTCACCATTCCCACAATATTAATAAAATGTTAATATTATAAAATATTGTAATTTAAAAAAAAGCTTAAAATTAATGCTCACTTCAAGTAATATTCGTTTAATGTAATAAATTTCAGTATTTTGAATGTTTTAATATACTTGCTCAGAAATGCATGTCTAACGAAAAATTTCACCGTACCCAGTGGACGTCGCGAGTGAATTCGTACCGTACCGCACGGCCAGTGCGTGCCAAAGTCTGCCGTAGTCAAAGGGTTAACTGTAGTGGCGCAATGTAAGATGTAATATAAGATGGTATCCGCGAAAGCCACTGTAGTGGCGCATCGTATCTGTGAGGTTAACAAGAAACGCGAAGATCGTGTAATTAAATGACTATGTGGAGGCTCGTCGATATATTTTTGATGAAATGACGGGGTTAAAAAGGGATTGGGGTGTCTAATTTATGAGGACTATAATTTAACACTAGATTTACGAAACCCGTCAATTTGACGCAAATTTCGTGTTCAAGTTTAACAATCATGCGTGAGAAAAATATAAACTCAAAATGAAATTTATATAGAAAAATTGACTAAATCAATTTCTGCTTATAGAAATATTTGAAGTAAACCGAACTAATGATATTATAAAAAATTTATATTTCAATGTATCCATCAAAATAATCCAATCAATGCCCGTAAACCTAGCGTTAAGAAATATCTTAAATATATTTTGTACTATGATACTGTAATGTAACGTCTATACTGACCGATTGTTTTCTACTCTTTCAAAATTTTTACGTACACTTATCTCTCTAATTATTTGCCATAAAAATACGAATGGCTTCTTTGTCTCGGTAACGTAACGAAAAAATCTATTTTTAATTTATCGAGTCGTCGATACGCGCGTACGAAGAAACATTAAAACGAGATATCTCGTGACCCGTACGCAACGTGTTAAAAGAAAAGAAAGAAAATTAGAATTCACAGGAGTTGGCTTATTTTACACAAAGCACGATCGTTACAGCGAGACAATGTAAGTAGTCGTTCTACGGGCCCGTTTTTCGACAAAGACCTCCGTAGCCAAAGGATTAAGTCGTTCTTAACGCTATTCTGAATCTAATCTAACAATCTGGTCGCTGATAATTACACGAAACTTTAAACAGCGGGCGACAAAGACGAGATTATAATTTAATAGGGGTTCCTGTTAAATACCGGGTCAAGAGTAAGATGAATAATGTCAAGCATCGTTGTCGCTGTTATCTCATTTGTCAACCACGTAGCTCGTGACAGTAGGTACACGGAAACATCAGGATGGCAGGTGCCGTTATCTGATGCCAGACCGGGTCGATAAAGCGATCTTAAATAGGTTACGTTTGCCAAGGGTGGCTCCGTGTGTGAATAAAAGTATCGCGTGAAGGAAGCAGCGGAAAAATTCCAAATCAAATTACGAAACTGTATCGGCATTGAATGAAGCAATAAAAATATCTCGTACTATAAAAAAACTAAATAATAAAAAAATAAAAAAATGTAAAGGGTAAAAGAGAGAGAAAGAGAGAGAGAGAGAGTGTCAAACGGAAGTAGAACGGAAGAACAGAAGACACTAACACTTTTCGGAAGTCTTTGTCAGAATAATCGAACTCTGGCGCGTAGGAATTATTTGGTTTATTAAATAACAATTACTTAAGTTCAACAATATTACTCTTAATCGATATACGGCTCTCCTCGCTACTCTCTTTCCTTACGGCACTCTTACAACAAAATCCTCGCGCCCCGAACATTCACTCGCTTAAATACACGTCCCTCAATCGCTCTATCTTTTTTCCACATATATCCCTTTTTCACTCGCACCCAAAATCTTCGCATCCATCCCTTCCAATCACGCAGTCACGTAGACTTCATTCCCACGGCCCAGTTTCTCAGTCCCAAACATACCCTAGGCATAACCCAGACACTCTTCGCTAACACTCTTTCGACCACCCAAGATTCGTCCACGATCACACTTTTCCAAACATACCCGGATCAGTCTCACTCGCAACCATAAATACGTTCACACCACCACTCAAGAGGCCCATCCAGTGGCGCCGTCCCGTCGCAGGTACTGGCGACTCTTACAAAAATAAAGAAAACAAAAAAAAACAAAAAATTAATAAGTGTTTTATTTCTGTAATCTTTTAAACTAAGTTTATTTACGTTCATAAACAGATAATTTCAGTTCATAATTCAGCGTTTGTACAATACTATATGCACAGTATACGCACAATATTTTTAAATTTGTAGCTGGTCCGTTGCAAAGAAAAAAAAAAAGGTTGCTCATCCCTGCTCCACAACCAAACATTCGTTCCAAGCTCACGATTCCATTCCCACACTGTCATAATCATAAATCCCAATCGCAAACTCAACATTTCACCACCGAACGGTCCACTAAATTCAAATATCAAAAGGTACACCGCGTTCGCGATTGAAATTGTTCCTCCGTCGCGGCCCACGCGATTCTCCTATCTCTAGAAAGGATAATACGAGGGAAGGCGTAATCCCTGGCGTCGTTTCTCATACGGAAACGCATCTTTTAATTCGCTTTCCGGCCGAACAATGCAACGAGCCGGCATGCAAATAACGAAAGGGGCAGAGAGAGGATGAAGCGACGCGTGGAAGGGGTGGAATCTGTACGGCCGGGCCCCGCTGCAATGCTCCGCGTCGAGATGGTGCGGGTTAGTCCAGGGCGGCGAAGGGATAACGGGAATCCGTGATAGGATACGGTTCAATTATCCTCGTTCCTTTCTTCCGTGGCTCTCCTAGAGGCGAAATAACAATGCACCGTAAGATAAACAGACGATAAGCGAGCAGAATCGCGAACGAAATGAAACTGCACCGGCCCGTACAAAGACCGACTCCTTCTTCTTCCTCTTCTGTTCCTCTGTTACTGTTTCTCCTATCGTCGGCCCGAGCTTTTTGCCAATCGAACCTATAGTTTTGTGCGCCTCGAAGATTTTTAGCGCCGATTCTTGAAATATTCCCGAGATTGCGATGGGTAGTTGTAATTTATTCTTGTTTGAGAATTTTTTGCAGCGCTAGGCGGTGGAAGAGGTTGGCGCGGTTTTTTTGTCGGAGATAAATTGAAGTTTAATTTCTTGTAGTGTTTGTAGAAATAGTGTAACAATGGCTTTGTTTATTTAGTTGGTGTAATTTATTCTTGTTTGAGAATTTTTTGGAGCGTTAGGCGGTGGAAGAGGTTGGCGCGGTTTTTTTGTCGGAGATAAATTGAAGTTCAATTTCTTGTAGTGTTTGTAGAAATAGTGCAACAATGGCTTTGTTTATTTAGTTGGTGTACGTTGTTTGAATTTTTCGTGTGATTGGATGTTATGTTGTTTATTCAAGGTTGAACATGGTAAATGGAGTGTTAGAAATTTTTGCATCGATGCTTTAGGAATTTATAGTTTAAGAATACACTTTACGGTGTCCNGTCGAGATGGTGCGGGTTAGTCCAGGGCGGCGAAGGGATAACGGGAATCCGTGATAGGATACGGTTCAATTATCCTCGTTCCTTTCTTCCGTGGCTCTCCTAGAGGCGAAATAACAATGCACCGTAAGATAAACAGACGATAAGCGAGCAGAATCGCGAACGAAATGAAACTGCACCGGCCCGTACAAAGACCGACTCCTTCTTCTTCCTCTTCTGTTCCTCTGTTACTGTTTCTCCTATCGTCGGCCCGAGCTTTTTGCCAATCGAACCTATAGTTTTGTGCGCCTCGAAGATTTTTAGCGCCGATTCTTGAAATATTCCCGAGATTGCGATGGGTAGTTGTAATTTATTCTTGTTTGAGAATTTTTTGCAGCGCTAGGCGGTGGAAGAGGTTGGCGCGGTTTTTTTGTCGGAGATAAATTGAAGTTCAATTTCTTGTAGTGTTTGTAGAAATAGTGTAACAATGGCTTTGTTTATTTAGGTGGTGTAATTTATTCTTGTTTGAGAATTTTTTGGAGCGTTAGGCGGTGGAAGAGGTTGGCGCGGTTTTTTTGTCGGAGATAAATTGAAGTTCAATTTCTTGTAGTGTTTGTAGAAATAGTGCAACAATGGCTTTGTTTATTTAGTTGGTGTACGTTGTTTGAATTTTTCGTGTGATTGGATGTTATGTTGTTTATTCAAGGTTGAACATGGTAAATGGAGTGTTAGAAATTTTTGCATCGATGCTTTAGGAATTTATAGTTTAAGAATACACTTTACGGTGTCCTTAACCCTTTGACTACGGCAGACTTTGAGACGCACCAGCCGTACCATACGGTAGGAATTCAGTTGAGACGTACGCTGAGAACAGCGAAATTTTTTGTTAGGGGTACATTTTTGGGAAAATATATTTCAATGATCAAAATACTGAATTTCACTATATTGAAACAATATTATTTATTTCTTTGTATTCTGTACCGGATTGTTACTATACATATTAAAAATTTAACATTAACGTTAAGCTTAAATTTTCAGGGCGTCTATAGGCGCCCTTCGTGTCAGAAGGCCAAACTACGTCGGGCGCCTTTAGGCGCCCAGTGTCACAAGCGCAAAATTTCTAAGCGCCTTTAGGCGCCCACAGTGTCACAAGCGCAAAATTTCTAAACGCCTTTAGGCGCCCACAGTAGTCAAAGGGTTAAGTGGATATATGTTATCAATAAACGCGGTTTATGAAACTTTATTAAACTATCATTTGATGAAAGAGTAACATGAATTTAAAGTACTTAGGTTTTCATCGAAGAATTTATTGATGCAGTCTGGAATCATACATTTATCTCGAGTGTCCTAATGAATTGAACACCCACTGTATATCGCACTAATAACTACAGAGTAATGCAACAAAATTTTTTTCGAAATTCTACGCTAGAATACCCTCAAAATTCCACTTACATGTACAGTCCCTCGCATAAAAAACAATTCTTCAAAATTTCAGCTAAAGATCTTACAATTATCCCTTACATAGAATTTTCAACGTATCGAAGAGTTAACAAAGAACGTTACAAAGTTGACACACGCGGATTTTTATAAAATTTTCACATAATACAGATTAGATACGTATTTTTTTATATCAGCCATCGTTCACTTTGAACAGATAATATCAGCCCCCAAAGTGGGTGCAAAAATTTTTAAACAAATTAATTTTTTTAAAAACCTTTTACACTGTCGGATTTTCCTTTAAAAAATAGACAAACCGTACACTTAAACTTTCTTTCTATCTCCAATAGTTTTCGAGATACGGTATCAAATATATTTTCCACCCTCTACTTTGCGGGCTGATATCACCCCTTCAAAGTTAACAATGGCCTATACAAAAAAATACGTGTCTAATATTTTTCCGAGATCTGTTTCGTGTCAAAATTTCATTAAAATCAGTCTATGCAACTCCGTAACATTCCCCGCTAGAAGCAGCAGGCGTGTCTGACCAAAGTATCCCTAACTACTGTCAACCGATCGCCAGAATCAAGCCCCTTTCACTTCTTTCTCCACGCGTATCATTTATCTCGAGTGTCTTAATAAATAAAGCATCCACTGTATACAACATGGAGGCTAATATTTTGAAAAATGGTAAGGCTACGAATAACGATGATTTATCATTTTATTTATGTCTTTGAAGAAGCTTACATTTTCCTAAGAGAGTCCTAAAGATGCTGAGAAACTATCAATCACAAATAAATAGCGTAAATATCAGGTATACATCGTAAACCAATTTACATCTCGGTACGTAACGCTCTTTTTACCGTATCTGTTCCTCTCGCTCGTTTTCTTTCATTCGCTCTCTCGTCGTTGCACAAGTTCTGTTCTCATTATTATACCACACATTTTCTACTCCCTCCTATCTTCCTCCGCGCCACAGCACCCTCCGCCAACGAGACGTTTTTCCACGGTTCGCACTGGTTCTCGCTCTGTCACGCAGCCATGCGTTCTATTTTTCGTCCTCTTCATCTATCTTCGTTAATGTTTGTCCGCTTTATTTCTCCCCGGTCGTTCCTCGTGACGCGGCCCCTCGTTTTTCTTCTCCATCCCTCGATCCTTCGCCCCCAGTTCCCTCGCGAGTTACTTTTTCGCAATTTCCTATTGCTGATACCGAGTTTTCTGACTCGGAAATTTTACCCGCCTTGCTTTATCTTCTCTTCTTCGCGCATCTCCAGTCGATAAATAGATCTTTATTCACCGAAGTTCTCTTTTCTTGGCTACCAGCGACGATACAGTAGAACAAACAGTTCGTGGAGGTATTTCAAGTTTCTGTGGGAAACAAAGTACATAGTCAATAAAACAGAATAGACTGTAAACTATGAATCGATCACGCTTTGGGAGTTTAAATCACTGTCACATTTTTTTAAATAAATTATCTGGTATTCGTCAAATAATACATAATTTTATGTTACGAAACATATTATGCGTAGAAATGATTAGGCTGGTGTACATGAAATGTTAATATATAGATATTAAAATAATTAAAACTTTGACTGAAATAATTTCCGTATGATTTTGTGCATATTTCTCAATGATTGACTGATTTTATTACTTCAAATTTATGTATAACGAGAACATAATTCTCGAAAATTGTCGAATACGACGTTAAACGATATTGAAAAGTATATTATTCTTTTGTTTCACGCTGTATACAAAATTTCTCGTCCTACTTTTATCAGGTTGGTGTGTATGAAACACGGTTTCTTGGTAATTTAAATACAATAAATTATGCCGGAATAAAAGAACAGTAAGAGCAGCGTTAAAAAAATTGTTGAGTTCTGAAGCATAACAATTTTTGTATGTTTGGCGTAACACGATTAATTAATGGTTGGTAAACGTGCATACAAAAATGTGGAAATTATTTTGATCGAAATTTGATTTGAGAAAGCGACACTTTATATCCACAGAACCTAATGTAATTCCTTCGCTCCGGAACAATTTGTCAAACTCAACCCTCGAAAACATATTTCATATACGTCGACTAAATAATTCTAAACTCACTCTACAAAAATACGACCCTATATAAATCAAACACACCGTCGACAAAGAAAGAAAAAAAGAAAAGAAAAGACTGAATCATACAAATTCTTCCATTCTCTCTCCCTCTCTCCATTTCACTCTCTCTCTCTCTCTATTTATCTCTCTCCATTTTTCTCTCTTTATTCATCTCTCTACATTTCTCTCTTTCTTTATTCATCTCTTTACATTTCTCTCTTTCTCTATTCATCTCTCTCTCCATATTTCTCTCACTTTCTCTATCCATCCCTCTCTGCATATTTCTCTCACTCTCTCTATCCATCTCTCTCTATCCATCTCTCTGTATTTATCTCTCTCTCTCTCTATTCATCTCTCTGTATTTCTCTTTCTGTCTCTCAATTCATCTCTCTCCGTTTCTCTCTCTCTCACTCTCTCTCCCTCTCTCCCTCTATTCATCTCTGCATTTCTCTCTCTATCTCTCTATTCATTTCTCTGCATTTCTCTCTCTCTCTCTCTCTCTCTCTGTATTCATCTTTCAATTTCTCTCTCTCCATTCATTGCTCTCCATTTCTCTCTCCCTCTCTATTCATCTCTCTACTCTCTCTCTCTCTCTATCCACCTCTCTCCATTTTCTCTCTCTCTCACTCTATCAATTTATTTCCCCCTTCTCCCCCTCTCCCTCTCCCTCTATCTCACTCTATCTCTTTCTCTCCCCATACCTCTCTTTCTATATCTATCTATCTATCTATCTACCCATCTATCTATCTATCTATCTATCTATCTATCTACCTATCTATATATCTCGCTCGCTCTACATCGCAACCCTAATTCATACCGTTCCGTTGCTCCTCCAGCGTTCGTTTAATATCCATCGTATCCGCCGGTGGGTCACTTCCTCGAGGCGTTTCCGGTTCGATAGGTCGCGCGAGCTGGACGCGCGCCAATTTCAGCTGCAAGACAGACAATGCATCTCTTACGTGGCCAGCACTATGAGATGTTTAAACAGCGATTCAAAGCTCCAACGAGCGGCACCGATCGAGAAAACGGTCCCGTCGAGCCAATTGGTAAATGGCTGTTGCCCTGCGCGAGCACTCGAATCCTCCAGCGGGAGACGTCGACGAGAAAAATGGGCCAATTAGTTACCGTCTCGAGGAGCAACGAGAAGTTGACGAATCGGACGTTGTAGCAAGTTGCATTGTGCTCGAACCGAGCAACGGCCTTCCGTTCGCCACGCCACGGCGCAGGGTATGCTGTCGAACCAAGATGGATACCGAATTGATGTGTATAGATGCGGGTACGTGGGCACGGAGGGTGGTAACTAGGGCGAAGGTTGATTCTGAATCGAAGCGTGCGGGTTGTTGGTCCCTTTGCGGCCAAATTGGAGCAAATCGTGGCAAATTGTGGCAAATTGTGAATGGATGATGATGGTTGCGCGTGTTGGCGACGGCGTATTTTTTAGGGTCGTCGGAGGCAATTAGCTCGACGCTGCTTTGCTTTCGTATTATTTATGGTAGGGACTTAGCCTGCGTGTGGTTGGAGAATGTACTTGGGAATGGGGAATCTAGATGATTTAAGATGGCTAGTGAGTCGAGGTCACGGAGCCATTGAGCGTCATAGGAGTCATTGAAAGAAAATTTGAGAATTTCATTGCTTAACCCATTAGCTGCGATCCCCATTTGGGGATCTTGGAATTTTACGTTTACCACTCGGCGCGAAAAATATATTTGGTACACTTGATAATTTAATTTCATTCCATATTGCATGCGACAGAAAGTGTGTATTTTGTGCTTCGTTTCTTTACAACGAGCGATCAAAATTCATATGTAAGTTGAAGGGAACAAAATCGTCATATTTGAAGCTTTATACTTTTAGTTTCTTTTTTATATTATAATGAAATACGATACATAAATGTACATAATTTAGAGGTTATAGTAACGATCTCTTAATTATTCGGTCTTCTGTTTTTTATTCAAATCATTTTACTCATCATTTTATAACGATACCCACTTGGCACTTTTTCAAAAATATCAAATAATTTCAAAACAAAACACAATTTCAATATAATTATATCGTTACACAACTTTTTGTCCATATATAACTTATCCAGTCAAAAATAAAAAATAAAAATTTGGCAGTTAACGGATTAAATGAAACCCTGTTCCTGGAGGATCTGGTCAGGAAGTGGGAAAGACGAGCATGTGTTCTGGTAAAAGAACTGTAAGGAACAGCACGGTACTTGTCTCAGAAGCTTGGTATCGTGTTAATCGTTTCTTTAATTTCGTTAGCATTTTTATATATTTTACAGATTTATTTTAAATATACCTGTAAGGTATACCGAGGCTAATCGGATCAAAGAATTCTGTCTAGAATGATTTTTAAATTAAATAAAATTTGTTACTATTGTGGTATCTTTCGATTACGCATAGTTGTATTACAGCTCAGGCAAGAATTACAGTTCAAGCATGGTTTAAAGTATAAGCTCACTGTATGAGTGAATTGCACTCGGAGAAAGTGCAGAAGAAAAAGGGGTGCGTGCTGGGGACGACGAACGTGACTATATTTGGTCATAAAAACGAGCAAGAAAAGAGTGCGTGGTGGAGACTTTCTGGGAGAAGAAACTTAGCGTGGACTTTCTTCTAAAAAGGAAAGTTTTATCCCCAAAGTGGAGAATTGCTTTTGGTCGAAAGGTTGACGAGCTGTTGAGTTGCCGAGTCGTTTAGTTGATTAGTCGCTTTTATTGCGACCAGTCGTATTGGATAGCATATATCTTTAATTCCTATCGTACGATATCTATTTTTACAATTATCGTTGTTATTAAATAAAAAAAATATATTTTCCTACATTAAAAGCAAACTTTGCATTTTCTTTGAAATTGTGATTCGCAATTATAGTTCTTTACTATTTGAAGTGATTAAATGCAAGAGTTCGCGTAGTTTTTATTCCGATATTCAAAAATTGATTAATACTATCTTTTTTTTTATATATATATATAAAAAAGACTTTATCCCGAATTGAAATACGGACTCAAAAATCCGAAGATAAATAACGTGTGTTTCGACAACGTTTTATAGCGGTTGCAAGCGTAAAAGATACACGTATAATGATATCGGGTGTATGATACGCTTTTGTGAAAGAGACACGCACAAAATCGGCGGTATAAAAATGTTGAAACGATCGGTGCGCGTCAATTTCGCTTAATATAAATGCAAAATGTCCGCGGGCTGAAAGTGTTCCACGCTCGCGACTTCTGATCGGTTTTTATTTCGGTGCTCGAAGCGAAAACGGTGAAAAAAAAAAAAAAAAAAGGAAGGAAAATCTCGTGTATCGGAACAAAAATGGTTTTGATAATAGTATACGAGTGAAACGTATAAAATCGATACGGATCAGAAGCATTAAAAGCGGGAATTTCGTTTTAATTTTAGAGAGAATTTTGCCGGCGGCCATGGTGATCATAATTACGATCGAGTTTTCTTGAAAATTAATTATAATCCTATCCGATTTGTTAACTTCATTTCCACTTAGTTTTTATCAATACAGCGTTCACTTTTCAAAATTTTTATAGCACGAGAAATTTAATTCACTCGTCGTTCAAATTTCTATATTGTTTTTTTAACCCTTTGCGTTCCACCGAAACTACTATGGCGATAACTATAATTTCCTTCAGAAGATAGATTTCAAGTTAAATCCTGTATTTTCGTGAATTAAAATTTCTTTATTTTAAAACGAAACAAATTAACCAAGTAAATAAAAAATTATAAACGTCTATAATTTTTCTTTCTGTCTAAAACAACACTTCAAGTTTCCACGATAGCCTATGAAACTTACAAAAAGTGTAACAATATAAAAATGCGTTCTTCGTTAACGCATTACGAACGGGTGACGAAATTTCTCGTGCTATAAAAATTTTGAAAAGTGAACACTGTATTAATTATAAACTATTTATAATTATTATTTTATATTTCATATCTCGAAAAGGAAAAAATAGTGACCGACGACGATTGAGAGGTTACTTTTAAAATGAAGAAATGATTCTTAAAAGTACTTATATAAGCAATAATTTATTCCAATTATATTCCGTGGTAAGATTTACAGAAATTAGCTCTTTGCACTCCGCTGGCGCCGCTGTGGCGACATACATTTTTCTTCAGAGATTACATTTTTAATTAAACTCTATATTTTCATCGATTCAAACGCTTCTTTTCTTTTAAGATAAAAGTAAATTAACCGAATAAATAAGAAATCGTAAACATTTACAATTCTCTCTTTTTCTTTCCAAAAGAACACTCTAAGTCTTCACAATAGTCCTTTGAAGCTTAACACTAGAACTACCGACGAATAGAGCGTGCTTATTTCTACCGAAAAAATAGTAATGAAAGGCATGTAAAAAAATACGCAATGGGAGGGAAACAAAGCTTTGTCTACATTTTTAACAGAAAATCGCGGAAAATTGCCCGCGAGATGCCATGGTAAATTTATAAAATTGATGTAAAAAATTAGGAATGGGTCATTTTGACCACTTTGGTAGTTTACGAGTGTAAAGGGTTAGGTTCCGTCGACAATGTGTTAATAAAAAGGTTTCGTATAAAAACTGGTAGAATTTTAAAATTAAACCATCGCTTTCTCCTGTTTTTTAACTTCTCAACTCGTCTTACAAATTCACCAGTTGCATCGAACGTAACTGTAATAAATCTCAAACCACGAACTGCTTCCCATTTTTTCTCCATTCTTCACGTTCCGCGAAAACCATTTACATTTAGATGGCCGAGCTTAGAGCCGGCCGGATTATTGTTCGGTGCAAGGCGCAGGATCCTCGGCTGATCGGTCCCGGTCATCATTCTCTAATCTCTAAGCTCCGTACACACGCGGATAACATCTGTATTCGGTCGCGTCGTCCATTCAGCCGCGAGATTAACGTGGTATACACACTTGTTATCGCGCTATCGCGTTCGTGGCGATCAGATAGAGGCTTCGAGGCGCGCCGGATACAAATTGCACGAGGAACCTTAACCGAGAGTCCGGTTACCCTTTTCTCGTGTGCTCGCATTAAGTTTCTATTGTGATCGTGTGTCGGTTGAGCTGGACGATACCTTGGGATAAAAGTTAGCTTGATTCTGGTTCTTCCGTCGCTTTGAAAGGACAAGAACATTGTCGTATGAAACGAATCGATCGTTTCGAGAGCGTTTCGTGGTCGGTTGTGGGAAACGGTAGCTGTTGGTAGTTGAGATGTTCTTGTTTTTTTTTATTTTTTTATTTCTTTTTTTTTTACTCTTCAGCGACGGAGGATGAACAAATGAAACAGAAAGAATAACTTATCGGGTCTGTAAGGTGAATCAGAAGCGGTGGGTTTAAAGTAACTCTGTGGGCGTTTTAACTCTTCGCGGCACAGCATTTCAGATAATAAAATAGACCCATGTTGCGTAGAAATTGTTTCGTGTGTACAAAGATTGTTGTGGAACCTCCTGTACGCGTGCAACCGTAATCTCGCGAATTTACTGGTGCTGCATCTCCAATGTTAACTTAATCACAATGGAGTCTATTTTTGTTTAAGACGCGGAAGAATTCAATAACTCAATAATCAAACTTAATAAAATGATTTATTTGAGTTCCCTATATTAAAGTTGCCTGTCCTTGGGACCCAACAGAAGTTTTATTGCGTTTTAAATGAAACAAAATTGGTGTATTTTTACTAATAAAAGAATCGCATAATGTAAAAGTATAAAAAACAAAAAATAATTTAATTGATTTTGTTATTATAGGACTCAAATAGTCCCACCGTGACACATGGGTTCATGAATGGTAGTTATTAAAGCACAACCTTTTCCCTAAGTCGAGATGAGACTAAAAATATCCCACCATGCATTACGGTGCGTCAAAAAGGTGGGACAATTTGAATCCCAGCGTGCTCCAAAGAGTTAACGCGTTGACTGGCACGCCGAATCTTAACTATCAATATTCGTTTAATTTTTACAAGTATAAACATTTAAAGCACTCTGGTCACCGATGACCACCGTGGCGCTACGGGAGCGCGTTCTAAGATCCAAGATCCACAATCACCGTACAGAAGCTTGCAGATGATCATGATTGATCATAATCTCCCAAACAAGTATTCAACGAGGTTCTTCAAAACGTACCTGTTGGATTATTGCCAATATTAGTTAAATAAAAGCTATTAGCTTAAGACAAAAATGAGTGACACTATTCTTAGCAATGTCTTTGAATGGAG
>SMSQ01018918.1:8400-44615 GCA_019453375.1 Ctenoplectra terminalis | reverse complement strand
CGTCGTTGCCGATAATCTCGTCATATGTTTGTACGATCAATATTTGAGATTAATAGATCGTTCGAGAGTTGAAATATTAGTCGTTAAAGAGAATGCTGGATCGTGGATTATAGACGGTGTTTCAAGGAATGTGAACTAACTGCATGTTTGATGTTTGAGGTACCGGAATCTGTGTACTGTGAATTCTTGTGAATTTGTAATCTGTGCAGTGTGGATTTTTGTGAATTTACAATCTGTGTACTGTGAATTCTTGTGAATTTGTAATCTGTGTATTGTGGATTTTTGTGAATTTGTAATCTGTGTACTGTTAATTTCTTGTGAATTTATAATCTGTGTATTGTGAACTTTTGTGAATTTGTAATCTGTGTACTGTGGACTTTTGTAAATTTGTAATCTCTGAACTGTGGATCTTTGTGAATTTGTAATCTGTTTACTGTGATTTTTTGTGAATTTGTAATCTCCGAACTGTGGATTTTTGTAAATTTCTAATCTGTTTACTGTGATTTTTTGTGAATTTGTAATCTTTGAACTGTGGATTTTTGTAAATTTGTAATCTGTTTACTGTGATTTTTTGTGAATTTGTAA
This sequence comes from Ctenoplectra terminalis, assembly GCA_019453375.1. NCBI lineage: Eukaryota > Metazoa > Arthropoda > Insecta > Hymenoptera > Apidae > Ctenoplectra > Ctenoplectra terminalis. The sequence continues at coordinate 44,030 of SMSQ01018918.1, read as the reverse complement.
TCTCTGAACTGTGGATTTTTGTGAATTTATAGGAATTTTAATTATGCACATAATGCATTTAACATGAAAAAATATCAAAACTACCCAAATTGTAGTGCTTTTTATAATATTTGGGAGGTGAAATAATTTTCAGCAGAAATTCTATTCTTTTTTATTATGTTCCCAGAAATATGAATTTGCATAAAAGTCTAGTAATTTCTCATAAAAATTCCACAAAAATGAATTCTATAGAAATTGTAGAAAATGTACGTAAAGAATTATTATCTTTCTGTAACTTATTTTTTTTTTTATTTCCGTGGTACAAATGAGTCTACTACAATTGTTGATAGTTCCAGTGTTAAAATGGTTAGAGACAGAAATTGTTACTTTCTATTAAGAGGAAAAGAATATTTTTTCATATCAATTAATTCTTTCATCATGAAACATTCGATGCGCTGATATGAAAAAACCGTTAACACAGACATTCAGATATTTCGTGCAATTTATAAATGCATAGAGCACACTGTCCATCAAAAAGGGAACTAAATTTCACGACTCGAAATTAGAAAACCTCACCAAAACACAATTTTACTCTACAAAAGAGTAACTCTATAACCAATTCCGCAAGCATTTCTAAAATTATTTAAAAAAATCAAAAGCTTTAACCAGCTCGTCAAAGTGGCCCTCAGTTCCTCAACCCTATATTCAAAAACGAATCGGACCACAAAATCCCACGAATTTATCATTTATATAAATCCATTTTCTAAATAATTCCAGTATTTAAAAAAAATCGAGATTGAAATAATGTATCAAACTAGAGATAAAAAATCAACAAAAAACTAATAAACTTTTTATCTCTCAATAGAGATAAAAAAATATTTAAAAATTGATAAAAAATTTTCTGAAAAATACAGGAAGACTGAATCACGATTACCAATAAATTATTTTGATCTATCCCTTTCCAAAAAAAAAAAAAAAAATGCATTATTCGTAAGATAACCTAATACGAAGCGGTCGATTTAACACCAGAACTACCAAAATAGTAAAAATGACTGGTTTTCAATTATTTATATAAATTCTAGAAATTCTAGAAATTCTGTAAATTCTGTAAATTCTATAAATTCTGTAAATTCTATAAATTCTATAAATTCATAATGGTGAATTTTAAAAAATTCTTTCCGATTTTCCGCAACGAACATGAATAAAGATTTATTTCATTTGCGTCCTGTATTTTCTTTAAATACTTATTATTCCGAATTCTTTTAGTAGAAATAGGTATACTTTGATCGTCGGTAGTTCTGCCGTTAAATAAACGAACGTTACGCTTTATCCGTCTTCCTTTCCAGTTAGCTAACGACGATTAAATGGCTTCGTATAAGCGACCTATTATCCTACTGTGTAACACTTTGTTTCGTGATTTCATAGAACGGTAATATTTTTAATTAAAAGCAAATAGGGAAGCCGTAACGCTGTCGTTGGATAATATTGGAAGTCCCGTATTGGCACTGTTCGTATTCACCCCTTTAGTACACCCGGTACGGTAGACCGCGAAAAAAGGCTATGCTCTGCGTTATTATTCCGTGTTTGCATGGCGAATACGTATGAAGAGACAGTAATAAATTGCATATATCGGTGCACGGGCATTTTTCGTGCCGCTTCTTCGTTTCAATCTGCTTTTAATTTTCTTGTTCTCTTATTGGCGGCTGATGGACAGCGGATTTTGTCGATGGATTGATTTGACAAAGGATTACTGTTTCATTCGTTTCAGACGATGCACGTAGAATAATTGCGAAAACTGTTTCTTTTCGTCNTGTGTAACACTTTGTTTCGTGATTTCATAGAACGGTAATATTTTTAATTAAAAGCAAATAGGGAAGCCGTAACGCTGTCGTTGGATAATATTGGAAGTCCCGTATTGGCACTGTTCGTATTCACCCCTTTAGTACACCCGGTACGGTAGACCGCGAAAAAAGGCTATGCTCTGCGTTATTATTCCGTGTTTGCATGGCGAATACGTATGAAGAGACAGTAATAAATTGCATATATCGGTGCACGGGCATTTTTCGTGCCGCTTCTTCGTTTCAATCTGCTTTTAATTTTCTTGTTCTCTTATTGGCGGCTGATGGACAGCGGATTTTGTCGATGGATTGATTTGACAAAGGATTACTGTTTCATTCGTTTCAGACGATGCACGTAGAATAATTGCGAAAACTGTTTCTTTTCGTCTTTTAACTCTTTGCGGCACGCTGGGATTAAAAGTGTCCCACCTTTTTGATGCACCGTAATGCATGGTGGGACATTTTCAGTTCCACCTCGACTCAGGGAAAAGGATGCGCTTTAAATAAGTACCATTAATGAACTCATGTGGCACGGTGGGTATTTGAGTCCCACCCTACAGCAACAAATTCAATTAAATTATTATTATATTTTTATGCTTTTACGTTATGTGATTCCTTTATTAGTAAAAATATACTATAGTTCGAGCGTACAAAGGGTTGTTGGCGAACCTCCTGTAACACATCACTCAATAAGTCTCCGGTCTAACTAAGAAAAACAAATTTTTTTTTAGAAATTCCACTTTCTTCATCAACATACTCTCCTTCAAGAGTGATACATTCATTCCAACGCTCCTCTAACTTTTCGATGCCCTTTACGTAAAATGATTTGTCTTTGCTCCTAAAACGAGAGCGTTCAGCATCATCGGTGCTTGTACGACCACGTTTAAATTCAGCACACCAGTCAATAATTGTTGATTTCCCTGGTGCAGAGTCCCCATAATGCTTATCAAGCCTCTGTTTGGCTTCAACAGTATTTTTTCCCATCAAAAAACAGTGTTTAATGAACACGCGAAATTCCTTTCTATCCATTGTCTTGAAAATTACAAAACTGGGATCACTAAAACGACTATAACTTCTAAACTAACGGTCAGAATGCCATGAAATTTTGACACGTACTGTTTGATGGTTAGTACTACCTGGAAACAATGCGGGTCTGTCAACAAGGTTGCCATAAATGCGTCAGACCGGGGACTTATTGAGTGATGTGTTACGTGTCCAACCGTAATCTCGCGAACTTACTGGCGCTGCACCTCCAATGTTAACTTAATCACAATGGAGTCTATTTTTGTTTAAGACGCGGAAGAAATTCAATCAACTCGCTAATCAAACTTAACAAAATGATTTACTTGAGTTCAATACAATAAAGAGTTACGATACGACAAGGTAAGAGTACAGTAAATGTTGTTGGTCTAATGAAAAAATAGTAATAGTCATGTTTCGAGCGTACAAAAGATTGTTGATCAACTTCCTGTACGTGTGCAACGTAAATCTCACGAACTTACTGGCGTTGCACCTCCAATGTTAAATTAATGACAATGGAGTCTATTTGTTTGCGACGAGGACGAATTCAATTCACTCAATAATCAAACTTAACCAGCAATTTATTTAAGTTAGTACCGGAAAGAGTTCCGGTACGACAAGGTACGAGTACAGTGATGTAGTAATGACAAAACAGTAAAAAATCCAGTCTTTGGCAAATTTGTTTGCTTCTTATAATTGACCCTGTGTGGGTGGAGTTCACTGCATTTTCCGGGGTCTTCAGCTCCATTGGTGGAGCATTGCCACCTCTCTGAGTATGGTCAATTGGGGCACACCCCCAACCCCAAGTCAGGAGTAGGAAGAAAATTCACTTGTGTGTCCTAAATGAAAGGTCCCAAGGACTAAGCAGGAAAGGCCACTCCAAAGTGTCAACCAGATGGCTGGTTGAGTGACCCTCGAGCATTGCCTATCCTTGGGACCCAACATACTAATTTTGTTTCATTTAAAACGCAATCAAATTTCTAAAATTGATAAATCCTGTGCCGCAAAGAGTTAAGCCTTTGCACTCCCTGCGATTCTTTATCGCCGAAGAAAAGAAGTTCTATTTTGAACGGAAAAAATTACTATCGCTTGTGAAAGTATGTGTTTTTATTTATTTTACAAATATCCTTTCGAAATATCCTAAGCTTGTAAAAATTTTTAAATTAGATCAGAACAGCGGTTAATTTTTTTTTGTAATCAAAACTCGAGTTTTTTAAATTAATGGAATGTATAAGTTTTAAAAATATTGGGGAAGAGCTACAGAAATTAATAATGATTGCTTGATTGAATAAAATTGCAAAGTTCGGACTATTTTTCTTTGTTGGACTTGAATTTACAATTATACTGTAATTAGTTGGTATCGGGTGACTTAATAAATACAATGTACAAGACAGTGTCCAGACACGAGCGGAACAGGAAATGAGGGTCATTCTGTTCTGGACACGTTTCCATCGTCGCTAACGCGAAAATAGCAATATACACCGAAAGGACAGGAATTCACTGATTGCGTTTACACGACCGCGGATTGAATTCCTATCGAACCAATGCCTTGATGTTCGTCCAGTTTCACGTTATTGCTAAATTTCTGACATTTGTGGGAATTGGTAGAGCAATTGAAATTACAAAATCGCGAAACGTAGCGTGATTTTCGACGTCACCGATTGCTCGCGTTCAATTATGCCATGTTTAGATCGTAATTCTCTGAATTCGCTGTTCAATCGTAACATTATTATTCAGCTGTTCGATGTGATGTATTAATTTGAAAATTTTAAGTCTCGAAAAATTTGGCAGCTCGAAAGTTTGATTTAAAAATTTGGCAGCTCGAAAGTTTGATTTAAAAATTTGGAAGCTCGAATATTTAAGAGGCTGAAAATTGTTGAGTTGAGAAAAGATTGAAAATTTGATAGATCTAATATTTAAGACCTCGAAAATTTGGGAGCGCGGAAACTTAAGACTCTGAAAAGTTAGGAATTCGGAAACTAAAGAGCTTAAAATTTTAGAGTTTGGAAATTTGAGACTGAAAAATTAGGAGTTCGAAAATTTAGGGTCTTGAAAATTTAAGAGTTCGGAAATTTAAGACTCTGAAAAATTAGGAGTTCGAAAATGTAAGATTCTGAAAATTTGAAAGATTGGAAACGTAAGATTCTGAAAATTTGAAAGATTGAAAGCGTAAGATTCTGAAAATTTGAAAGATCGAAAACTTAGGATTCTGAAAATTTAAGAATTCCGAAATCTCAGACTTTGAATATTTCAAAATTCGAAAACTCAGGATTCTGAAAATTTAAGAATTCCAAAATCTCAGACTTTTAATATTTCAGAATTCGAAAACTCAGGATTCTGAAAATTTAAGAATTCCAAAATCTAAGACTTTGAATATTTCAGAATTCGAAAACTCAGGATTCTGAAAATTTAAGAATTCCAAAATCTAAGATTTTGAATATTTCAGAATTCATAAACCCAGGATTCTGAAAATTTAAGACTTTGAGAGCTTGGGAATTCGGAAACTTAAAACTCTGAAAGTTTGAAAAATCGAAAAATTAAGGCCTTAAAAATTTGGGACTTTGGAAACCTACGATTCCAAAAATTTAAGAAATCCAAAATCTAAGACTCTGAATATTTCAGAATTCGAAAACTTAAAACTCTGAAAATTCGAATGATCGAAAACTTAAGACCTTAAATATTTATGACTTCGTAAACTTAAAATCCTCCAAATTTGAGAGTCCGAAAATCTAGAAGCTCGAAGACTCAGAAGAATCAATTCGAAAGCTCGAGAATTCGGAAATAAAACAATCTAAAAACTCGAAAACCTAAACCAACAAAAAATTCAAAATTCACCAGTCCAAACTCCGTAAACCATATTTAATTTACTTCTGAAATCATTTTAAAATTCCTTCATAAAAAGCTTCGCCAAGATCATATTCAAATTACAAACATTCACATCTCAATCATTGAAGCTCCTAAATTTCCAATTCAAAGCGTCCTACCTTAAACCACTTTTAAACTCAGCCGAAACGATCCGAAACAGAACTTTATATACGGAGTTACGGTCCGCATGCAAGTTTCAGAGCGAAAAGCAAATTGAAATCGCGACAGTGTACGGTTGTCTTTAAATGTTTAATACTTGGAACGCTCTAGTGCTGTGCTCGAAAATACGCCATGCATCGCATCCGAGCGTGCAAACAAGTGCAGTTGCCAGTGTGCGGACGTAAGTCGGCATCGGTTGTGTGAGATGTGTAAGATATTCCCGTAGAGTCCAGTCAGTTTGCTGCATGCATTCATTTGGCCGTGTTCCTTGCACGATGAACAAACGGAAACCCTTGAATATTTCAGCGACTTCAAGGAGGAAGATAATTAGGTCTGCTTGGAAAGTTGTGTCCAATTTCAAGCAAAAGCAAAGTTGAACCGAGAAGGCGATTAATATCGTCTTTTTTTTTTTAATAATTCCAATGCACTTTACAATTCGTCCAGGAAGAACATTTGGTAAATTGTTTTAGCAGTGATTTGAATAATTAATCCTCTGAACTGCTGAACTTTTTTAAACTTCGTAGGACTGTTGTGAAAACTCAGCGTTGCTTTGAAAAGGAAAAGAAATGCTCGAAATATCTATGATTTTGTATTTATTTGGTTAATTTATTCTGCTTCAAAATAAAAAAGAACTGAATTTTTTTCGTAATTAAATATTCTAATACGTCTTTTCGGTTTGAGTTTAACCTTCTATGGGACCGTGTGACTTAAAAGTTACAAACTGATGTATCTATATTTTGAAAAATTAATTTTCTTTAGTTATCGCTGCGCTATTAAATTTAATTACTGTATTATTGTAGTGACACCACCCTCTGTCTACAGTAATTATTAGATAATTCAAATCAAACTAAAAAACTGTAATCAATCGTAATTTTTTCTCCAATAAGCAGACAAAATTCGGGGTATAGAGGGTTAAGCTTGTTACAATTTTAGGGTGTTTCTCGTAAAAATGACCTAATCATGTCTTACTTCTTTTTCTCAATTTTTAAATTTTAACATGAATATTTAATATAATATAATTTATATAACATAAATATTTAATATAATTAATATAATTTTAATTGTACAGTACAAATGTATTCGGACAAATGTTTCTGAATATAATTAAACTATAGAAACTATAGAAACTATAGAATTAAACTATAGAAACTATAGAAACTATAGAATTAAACTATAGAAACTATAGAAGCTATAGAATGCTAATGTTAAACTATAGAAATTATAGAAACTGAGTGATTTTGTTTAGTTATCACTGTACTATTAAATTTTTTTACTGTATTACTGTAGCAACACCACGATCCATCTACAGTAATTATTAGTTAAAACATTTTCAAATCAAAGCGAAAAACTGTAATCAATCGTAATTTTTTCTCTAATAAGCAGACAAAATTAGAGCTATAAAGGATTAAAATTTTATCAAAACGATAACTTCTCAATCGACACTCAGCGTGTTAATAATTTATTGTCATCTTCTTGGTTGTTCCTCAGTGATAAATAGCTGAATTTTCAATAATCTTTGAAGATTTTAGGAGTCAGAATGCGAAATTAGTTTTGTCGCTGTTTCTCCAAATCCAAAATGTGTTCTGGTCTCCTTTTATTTATTTTTTTATTATTTTGTGTTCGTTGAGCGTTCTCAGACTTTGAGATTAAGATGCACAACGTAGTATCATTCCTCGATCGTAATTTCTTTTTTTAATTGTAATAGTGTAGCGAGAATATATGGCCGGAAAGTCTAGCGAGTTAATTCCTTTTACAAAGAAGTGTTATTCAGTAGGTTTGTGTTCCACTGTTACCATAAAACTGACAACCAACATTTCCTAGCCAATATTCCTGGAATAACGGAAAACAAATTGCATAGGAAGCAGTGTTGCGCATCTTATGAAGAATGGGAATAAAAACGATCGTAAAATAGGTAAACGAGTTCACTACGAACGCAAAAATTGTAAAAAGCCTGATTGTTTACTGTGCAGGGAAAAACACGTGAAAAAGAATTATGTTTGATGTTGATAAAGAAGCACGTTTCTTTTTAATTAACCCTCCTATTGTGTTCGTAAAAACTTGCGCGAATTATATAACAATTATAATTGTGTACTTTTCAGACAGCTATAATAAAAAGTTTATTCGTACATTCCAAAGCATGTATAGAGACAGACGAAGTAAAAAAAAATCTGATTCCAATAGAGATCAGAATAGAAAAATTGCAGGAATAAAGAAACATGATTGGATTACATCGACTCGGACACAGTAGGAGAGTTAAAGAGTTTTTATTTTATATATGTCTCGATAAAACTCATTTAATACATAGACGATAAAGTATGGTTATTTCTAACTAAAATAAAGAATTAAAAGAGTAAAAGAACTGACATTTCTTGGATAAAATTTTTTTTAAAGGCAGAGATACAGGATTTCCAATAAAAATATCTCTATCATCGAATTACGTATTTTCAAGTTCTATTCCCTATAGACCTATATTTTCCAATACTATATATTGTTAATCATAAACTGTGGCTTTAATAAAGTATATAAACTCGAGATTAACTAGAAACAACAACGTGATAGAATTAAAAAACTTTATAAAGTAAGAAAATAAAGGAAAACGACGCGTGTAAGTAGTACAGGTCCGTATGTGGTCAGACATCCTTCTTCTAACTTATTAACCCTTATCCGTCCCTTATTTTCTCAACTCAATTTATCCGTTGATCAAATTGACACACGAGCAAAGAAAAGAGCAACACAATGAAAAAATAAATAATTGAATTAGATAATTCTTTTATTGAAAATAAAAAAAAATGTAATTTCTGTATATCCATAAAGTTATTCGCATCGTTTGAAAATATTAAAGGTATGCTGTTTCTTCATATTTGTCGTAACGTGAATTTTTCTTGAGACAAATATGTCAAATTGTCGTAAAGGACGGATGAAAGGTAAGAAATTTTAATTTTGAAAATATTAAAAACATTAAAACCATACGCGCACGATACGGTGATGCAGGAGGATTTGTAAACAGGATAATATAATTGTGATTCTGTCGAGATGTCAGTAGCGTAATTAGATGACGTGATTATACGTAAGACAATTATTGGTACGACTGCCATGTAATTAGACTACGATAACAGTGACTGGAAGTGTAGTTATTGGCGTTAACTAAGGGTAATAACGAATCTCGCTTATGTATGATTTGTGGTACTATCTTTGTCAATATGATCTTATATAATTGTAATTAACACTAGAGCTACCGACGATTAAACTATACCCACTTTCGGTAAATAATTCAAAGCAATAGGTATTTGAAAAAAATATATATATATAAAATGCAAGGGAAATAAATCTTTATTTATATTCGTTATAGAAAATCACAAGAAATTTCTAAAAATCTACCATTGTGAATTTATAAAATTTATAGAATTTATAGAATTTGTAGAATTTATAGAATTTATAAAATTTATATAAGAAATTTCAAATAGTTTTGACCACTCCAGTAGTTCAAGTGTTAATTAATATTGTATAGTAAGCTTTTGTTTTACTGTATCTCATTTATTTGTCTTATTATTTTTCTTTCAGTTTATTCTTTTCTAAGTTGAGAAGTTTTTCTAAGTTTTTACTAAAAGTTTAACCTTGCTGTCTTTTCCAGATTTACTAAGTTGTCCCAAAAGTTTCTTTCGTTTTATTAATAACTAATAGACACATAATATTTTATATTTTACAATACATTGTTATTTTATACAGAATCCATCTTACTCTATTACCTTTCTCTATCTCTTATTTAAAAAATAAGACTACCCGTTTATATAAAAACAGCTAGACAAAATCACTGCCNCAACACAATGAAAAAATAAATAATTGAATTAGATAATTCTTTTATTGAAAATAAAAAAAAATGTAATTTCTGTATATCCATAAAGTTATTCGCATCGTTTGAAAATATTAAAGGTATGCTGTTTCTTCATATTTGTCGTAACGTGAATTTTTCTTGAGACAAATATGTCAAATTGTCGTAAAGGACGGATGAAAGGTAAGAAATTTTAATTTTGAAAATATTAAAAACATTAAAACCATACGCGCACGATACGGTGATGCAGGAGGATTTGTAAACAGGATAATATAATTGTGATTCTGTCGAGATGTCAGTAGCGTAATTAGATGACGTGATTATACGTAAGACAATTATTGGTACGACTGCCATGTAATTAGACTACGATAACAGTGACTGGAAGTGTAGTTATTGGCGTTAACTAAGGGTAATAACGAATCTCGCTTATGTATGATTTGTGGTACTATCTTTGTCAATATGATCTTATATAATTGTAATTAACACTAGAGCTACTGACAATTAAGCTATACCCACTTTCGGTAAATAATTCAAAGCAATAGGTATTTGAAAAAAAATATATATATATAAAATGCAAGGGAAATAAATCTTTATTTATCTTCGTTATAGAAAATCACAAGAAATTTCTAAAAATCTACCATTGTGAATTTATAAAATTTATAGAATTTATATAAGAAATTTCAAATAGTTTTGACCACTCCAGTAGTTCAAGTGTTAATTAATATTGTACAGTAAGCTTTTGTTTTACTGTATCTCATTTATTTGTCTTATTATTTTTCTTTCAGTTTATTCTTTTCTAAGTTGAGAAGTTTTTCTAAGTTTTTACTAAAAGTTTAACCTTGCTGTCTTTTCCAGGTTTACTAAGTTGTCCCAAAAGTTTCTTTCGTTTTATTAATAACTAATAGACACATAATATTTTATATTTTACAATACATTGTTATTTTATACAGAATCCATCTTACTCTATTACCTTTCTCTATCTCTTATTTAAAAAATAAGACTACCCGTTTATATAAAAACAGCTAGACAAAATCACTGCCCGAACGTAACGAAAGAAATTTTCCAGACAACCTGATATATAACCCGAAATTAAATTTACTTTCAGATAAATACTCCTCGATTTAAAATTAAATATTCCTCAATCACATTTTCTGTATATATTTTTTTAAATTACTTCCTTAACCCGTTAACCGTGTCATTTCTCAATCACTTCTTCGCAGACACAAATAAATATTAATAAAAAAACAGCTAACTCTGTTTAAGTCGATTTTAATTCCTACAAATATAAGTATAATTCGCCGAGCGGAAAGGCGAAAAAATTCCACGAGAAACGTATTCAAAGACGTTGCTCGTCGAACGTGCTACGGAATAATTCTTCTTCTTTGATAGGCGTAATTCGCTTCACGCACGAGAGCTTCTCTCGCATGGAAACGCTTGCAGAAGAGTTTAAAGCTATCGCAGTCTCGCGGATTATTAGCCACGTTCTTTTACGGCGCCTGCAAAACGACGTTTCACCTCCTCTTTAATAAAATCGATTTTTTCCCCGTACCCTTCCCTTTCACCTGTCCAGTGTCTCTCTCTTCGTCTTATCAGTCGACGGATATTCGATCTATATTCCGTCGACTCGCGAAAGGACCGTAAAGTTTGGATAAGGAAATTAATCGCCTCCTTTCATGCTCCGACGCTTTGAGTCTCTCTCTTTTTTTTTTTTTTCTTAACTAAGGGTACGAACAGTGGAACATCGGTGGTTCCCTTAATTTAATGGGATGTAAATGTGTGCACTGCGAATTTTAACGGTTACGCTGTGGGAACTATCTATGCTCGTTTGCTGGAATAATTGATTGCTTTATGGCTTATGGCGTTTGAAGCTTTACATTAAACATTTATCGGTATTTTTCATGATTAATAACAGTACTTTATGGACAGCTAAATGGTTAATTTTTATCTCTGTATTTACTAGATTCCGATTATTTTTTGTTATACGGATTTGAAGTGTGGAACCTTTCTTTATTGTGTTTTTTTAGGATGAAGAAAGTCAAAGTGCTTTCAGGCTGTCGGTGGTATCGGGAGCTTTATACGGTTTTTAAAATAAAAATATTTAGAGCGAAAGTTTTATCGTGATTTTAATTAAGGTATTTCTTTGAGAATGCGAGGGTTTAAATCTTTTTATTAATCAAAGAAAATATATTTTCATGTGCACGATTTTATACAACTATTACTGTTCTGGTCGAGACTTTAATTTAGTTTCAGGCTATTTGAATTAGATCTTGATAAAATATAATACTGATTAACAATTGTAACAACGAACAATCTTTTGACAATCTTGGTTTGAAATAAAAGAAACAGAACTGAACTTGAACCGAATTTGAATTAATAATAACGAATGAATGTAACAATTAATATTATCAATTATTTTGCATAACTGTTTATTAACTAATTTATCTTTAGCTCTTTAAAAATCGTTGATCGTTGGAACCGAATGTTTTACTCGGAATAAAAATTAATATTTATGAATAGCGCGATTCACTTTTTAAATGTGATTTAAAATTAAAATAACGAAATTTTGTTGTTAATGCAAATATAAAACGTTTACACTATCGATTCAAGCGATCACTAATTTTAAAGACAACGAAAGATCGCGACATAGCTATATCCAGAGAAAAAATATTTCATGCAAGTGCAATGTCGCGGACTTTCAAGTCGACACTCGCGTTTCTCCATTTAATCACCATAAGTGATATCAACCATAAAGCTGTCCATTACTATGCTTATCCATGGGATTTGTCCATGCTACTATTTCTCGTCTCTTTTTCGGCTTCTTTTTCTCCCCCTGGCTACAGGACGAATAACTTCTCCGATCCCTCAACTCTTGGAGCTTTTCCAATTATCGGCTGAATCATTCGAATCGCGCATTTGCATTCAGCTCGCCCCCTTCAGAACTTGTTTCAATGCTAATACGTCACCATTTACCTTCTCTTATGTATTTAATTCGTACAAGGTATTCTTAGAGGTATACAAGGTGTTCCGAAAAGAATGTCCTTTTAAAAGACAATTCTTTGGTTAATTTTAAGTAATTTTTTTTTAACAAAACTATCGAATTCGATTTCGTTAACGAGACGTCGACGAAAAAACATACGGTGATCGGAGAGCGGATGTAGCGATCAAACATCGCCGGAAGTGATTGCTACGCGTCACGTTTATGGTTCGACAAACCAGTCAGAACGTATCCGAGCAAACTTTGATCAATGTTGGGCGAAAATTATATCGAATAAAGTCGAATTGTTCGTTATTCGGGAATAACGGAAATTGTTTTCGTTCTTTATAATGCAAAAGAGCGAATATAAAATTGTTCGAAATAGACCGAGAATAACTATTTCGAGTAAAAGAATAATAAATCGATTAGTTTCTGTTTTGAACAACGAATGAATGAAAAGTAATCGAAAAGAGATCGAAATTGAATTGAACTAATATTGAACTAATAATATTTTATTCTGATGAAAATGTATGCAAATAACGCCCAACACTGTTGTTAATAAGTAATTTTCTTTGAGAAGTCGGTTTAAATTCATCTGCTGCTGGAAATGTGTGCCGCTTATTCCCTGCATCGATCCTGGCCATTGGCGAACAAAGTTATTTTCATGACGCCACCGAAAGTTACGCGACGAAACGATTTACACGACACTAGCGAAAGTTACGCGACGAAACGACAATGCGCGTCCGAATCATTAATACGCTACTGAACGATACGTACGCGGGATACAAATTGTTTCGAATATTTTAGGAATTGGTTCTTCCGTGCGTGCGAGAGTCTCTCATCGACCGTATCCTTCGAACGCGTACGTAAAACAGTGGCGTCGAACCTTCGGTGTCGTCGTTTGTTTATGTCTCGAAGCTACGCCGAGCCCGATTCCTCGAAATTGTTGTCTGGCCTTGGGCGCTCGAATTCCAAGAACCGCTGGACTAATTGGAATTTGCTTACATTTGGAATCGTAGGAATTTAGAGTGGTCGAAACCAAAACATATCGATTAGTCCTCGCGCTTTTGCTTTTGTACGCGTTTACACGACTGAGCGATCCATTATCGACCGCTGCCCCTTGTTCATGCTTTGACGTCGTGGCACGCAATGCCTCCCCGATTTCTCGGAAACGTTGTCAGGCCTCGGCCGCGCGAATTCTCAGAATTGCCGGCTTAATTTCAAACTGTTTACACGTGGACTTGTAGAAACGTAGGGTCGTTGAACCCAGAAAATATCGTCTCGTCCTCGCATTTGCGCGGACGCAAACATCGCACACGTACGCGCGGTGGAAAGTCCGTGGCGGTAATTACGAATTCGTGAATGAAGTATAATTCGACTTTATTCGTCATATTTTTATTCGTTATTCGATAGAATTTTTTTCTAACGTTGATTAGAATTTGTTTGCTCATAATAGCGGTTCGTAGCCAACACTTCCGGCGGAGTCCAACCGTTATACCTGCTGTGTGATTGGCTACACTTTTTTTGTTAATATTTGACCAACAAAGCTGAATTCGGAATTTTTGCAAAGGAAAAACTTGCTTGAAATTGTTATAGAAATTTCTTTTTAAAAGAATTTGCACTATTTTCGAGACATTAGGATTAAAAAAGAACAACTTGTAGATAGTAGGACAAAAGTTTTCTATGAAATTTGGTTACTGTTTTCCGTTAATATTTTATAAACAGAGCCGAATTCGTACATTTTTTTTAGCTTTTCAATATTATTTACTTCGAATGCAATATTTTGTTGCTGTTATTGTTCCACCCGCTATTTCAAAAACTATAGCGAATAATTTTCTATGACCTCCTATCATTAGTATCAAGTATCAAATAGTATAAAAAATAAAAATATCTTTCATTAAACATTTAAACTAATCAATTATTTCAATTATCCATTATTTCAACGGATCATATTATAAAATAAGGAAATCATAAAACAAAAGCACGTTACTTCACAAGTGACAAATGTGTCCACATACTGAAGCTGTTTAAACATTTGCTATTTTCTTTCTTGCCTTATTAATTCAATCGATCATGAAATATAATAAAAAATAAATACAATTTTCATTTTGCAGATATTCAAATCTATTTCACTACCCTATTTCTTTCCTCCGTCACGTACGTACCATCAAGAAACTAGAATCAATCACTAACTGAGTCGTCGAAGAAAATTCGTCTATATCCGAGAAAAAACACGGTTCAACAAATACAAAGATATTCAGAAACGTTTCGTCTTTGTCTTCACTCTCAAAGAATCGATAAGCGAACCGTTTCGCAAAGTATCAATCATCGCACCTACATCGACGCTCTTTTCTTCCCTTCCGAGATATCTCTCGAAGAGAAAAGCAACCCCCGTCGAATGTAAAACACCAAGACTCACGGGTTTTACGAGGCAGCCAAGAAAACAAGGTAGACATTTCTGGTCCGAAATCGATGCGCCTGTTAAGCGTCGACCGGAACAGATAAGTCCAATGTAGAACAGAGCGAATGATAAATGGAGCAGTAAAAAGCAGCAAGATTTATCTGGACGTGTATACAACTATATGTTAACATAAGTTTTCCTAGCAAGCTGAAACGACCGCCATTCGAGAAGTTGAGAAGGAACGATCGATTTCTGGTTAATAATCTACTTAGACTTGAAAAACTTCTGTATCGTTTTTTCTTAATATTTATTTATCAAAATAAAAATACTAAATAAAGTTTACCGAATTATAAATTCTAATTTATAGAAGAACGTTTTATAATTTATTCAAGAATCTACATACACCCCGTAAATTTTAAATATTACAACGAAGGCGATAGCTTCGGTAATTTTTTAAAAATAAAATTGTGTATTAATTGTACTTAGATGCATGTTTAAAAAATAGCGCTATTTAATAAATCTATTAAGAAAATACGATGTCATAAAAGTGAACTCGTGAAGATGAAATAAGAAATGGTAGACCTAATATTATACACATATACACACATTTTTCTAATCAATATATAACTAAACAATATATCGTTGAACTATAATAATTATTTACAAATCCTCATATATAATCTAAGTTACATTAACAAAAAAATATTTAGATCAAACTTGATTAAACCTCAACAACCTTAACACTAGAACTACCGGCGAATAAAGTAGACTTATTTGTACCAAAGAAATCAAAATGATAGATATTTGAAAAAATAATATATTATATAATCTATAATAATATATTTTATAATCTATAATAATATATTTTATAATCTATAATAAGGGTAACAATTATTTGTACATATTTTTTACAAAAAGTCGTAGAAAATCCCCAAAAATACATCATTGTAAATTTATAAAACTTCTACAAAAAATTCTGAACCAGTCATTTCGACTCGTTCGGTAGTTCTAGTATTAAACAAATTTGCCAATATGGTTCTGCAGCTATAAAAGTTTGGACACTCCTCAACTGTACAACGTATCCTAAATATTGTCCAAATAAATTAAAAATAATGTAATACCACATAACACAACGCTACACCAACAATAAAACCCAGTCCAAACAAACTTCCAAATCATTCTTCCAACTGCATACCAGCAGGATTTCCTTCTACTGACAGAGAAACGTATTTTCTGCGAGCAGGATTGCCCGAATCGAATCACCACGAAGGAAGAACGCGCCAGGCGATAATGTTCCTCGAAAATCGGGAAACAAATTCCAAGCTATAGATTCCCGTGGGAGCGAAGGAGTCGGGAAATGACGCATTGCCGGGCTGCGGTGCGGGAAAAGTCGGTCGATCGCAAATTTCGTGATCTTTTCCCCCCGGTTCGCGGTGGATCTTCGAAATTTATCGGGCGTGTGCTTCCCGGATCGTGTACTTCGCCGCGCAACGAGATTCGAAACGCATTTTTTCCCTCGGCGCAAGATGGCAACGCACACAAGCGGGGCAAACACACGGGAAATGAACAGCAGCCAGATAAACTGGTCCCGATTTTATCGAATTTCTCGGGGATAAATTTCGAACACCGGTGACTCGTGTTTGGTATATTGTTATGGTGTCTGTTGTATGGGATAAAATATCCTTTGGGTTGGCCGGAATTCTATGTATAGAATCGTCTTTTGTAAGTAGATTTATATCGGGTATGGCGAAACGGACGGCACGCTCGGGCAGAGGGTAATTCTTTGTGTGAAAATAGTTTGAAAATATAGAATATATATTTCTTTTCATGTAAAACTTTGGAGAAAATTGAATTCGAAGATTCGTCGGGTGCGTATTTGTTACCTTATCAAATGAGATATTGGTAATTTAATTATTGCGTCGAATCGATTAGTTGTGTTATAAACCAATATTTGAGAAAACAGGAAAGAAAAGATAGACTTTACACTAGGTTATTTAATGTAACTTCTTTGGTAAAATTATACAATTGGTTTGGTTTGACCACTCACGATACACGACTTCTTCCGCTTGCGTATCACGACCAAGTGGCCGAACGACGGTTACAGAAACAAAAACACGGGGCTCATAGAGGCGCTCACTACATGCATTGACTCTTTCTCAACAAGTTGAATATTTGGAAAAGATTTATTGAAATAAACGCAGAAATACGCGAAGCAATCTGATATTTTTCCTGGTTACTTGAAACGTAATAATCCTTTCTAAATAATTTTGGGAACTCGTATGTTATTTAACTCTGTTATCAGATATAGCTTTAGGGATAATGCAGAGACGGAGTTATCGCACTCATCTGTATTATCCTATATGCTTCGCTCTGTGCTTTCGCCATTTCTCAGTTCTCTGTATAATTCCATGCTCTATGCGAGCCGTTATCGCTTTTCTAAGTCTCAATAAAACGTTAATATTTTTACTTACATAATTATCTTACTTCTCAAATTAAATCTCATATTCTAGCAATAATAGACACCAGTTTCTATATTCTCGATTATTTGCTTTAATACAAGTGTTGATACAATTTACTGTTATTTTTTTAGGATACAGTAAGGTTTATATAATGCTTCATAATGTAAAAAGATTTTTAAAAATCCTTTGGAAGACACTCGTTTGAAAATAGGAAAAATGGAAGATTAATTAGAACCTTGCTTTCGGTATCGAACTGTTAAATAATTTTGTGAATGAAATATTAAATCGTTATAAAAAGAATTTGTAATTGTAACGTACCGCGAATATTTTAAACAATATTTAATAAATGAATGGATGTAACAGTAACAAGATCTTGTTAAAAAAGAGAAACAGAAATCATCTATTCTTGCACAAAAATGAGAAGCGTAGGTATTTTTATGTTCGTAATTCATACTAGTCACGAAAGATTCCATACATGTATATTTCCCGTGTGAATCTGCAAAAATCGCGTTTCCATGCTTTCGCTATCAAACGCGCTTCTTTCGATAACGAGTTTCTCTGTTCGTATCGAGATATCTCGTATTCATGTAAATCTCGCCGCTTATTTCGCGACGATAGAAGAAGAATGGCGCGAAAGAATTCGAATATAAATCATGAACTGAGTGAAAGATCAAGGTAAGAATATATTCCGTCTATGAGTGATATGCTACTTTCAGAGATGAATGAAGGTGATCTAACATTCATGGAATTGCAAACAATTTTACCGTGCATTTAACATTCGGTTAAATAAATTTTAAATCTGCTTTTTCTATTTATAGTTGGGATAGCTAAAAGTCTTATTAATTTTTAATATATTTTGTTTTAAATATTTAAAACTTTCGTGTCATTAATATCTTTAACAACGAAGAATTTTTTTTAGAAGTAAACTTTTTTAAGAAGTAAAAGATTACTCTGTTTTTACTAATAAAAAATAAATCACATTTTAAAATCCATGCAATTTTATATATTATGAATATTGATACTAAATACATTGTATAAAAATATATAAAAATTTTTTTATTATTCTGTAACGTACTATTATTAATCACTAAAATACTATTATAAATACAACAGCTAATAACGAATATTATTATTAGCTGAAAATAGATATGAGATTTTAATATAAATTTTATTCGCATCAAGCTATGTTTCGAGCCAATTCCCTTTTAGTATAAATATATTCAAAAGGTTTCAACAGAGAAAAATAAATAAATGAAACAAGAATACCTCAGCCAAATCCGAATGAAATACAAAGGTTGCAAGATAAATCTCCATTATTGTGAAAAAGATCAATACCTTTTAACCTCCGATAGCAAAAAGGACAATAAAATTAAGTTTCGACTAAAATCTGGCAATCAGTTCAGAAAACGGACGTACAAACAAAAAGACACGAACAAGTTAATAATCTGAAAAGCATCCAATAATATCTAATACGATCCAAATCGTTATTCCTACCAACCAAAGAAACTTTCTTTCGAAACCACGGTTATTCACTAAAATATAAAATACACAAGTTAATAAAAAAGAATACCTCCTGTTTCGCGATCGATCAAATTCCATTTAATTTCCAAATCCATTACCAGCGAAAAATCAATTTCGATGCATCGATCGCGTGCACGAATACAGGAAATTTAATTACAAAATTAAACAGCGCCTCCAGAGATGGATAGAGGGTCGTTTTGCTCCATTACTTACCATCGATCTTGCCGCTAATTACGAAATAGTAATTTTGAAACACGCGTGCGGCGACGCACCGAGCTACCAGAGACGGCTTTTACAACAGAAACTAATTTCGCATGCGTTCCGCGTGCGCCAGAGGATCCCGGTATCGAACGTGAGATTGTGCCACGATACCAGAAACCGTGGAATATAAAATTCGACGATGTCGTTGGACGTTGAAAATTTCGATCCGTCGACGCTCATGCAGGTATTCGCTTTTTCGTCTTTGAACAATGGCGAAGACTTCGATAGCGCTCGGGGAAAAACGTAAGTGGGCGATCGAAGGCAACGCGGAGGAATAACATCGGGGTTATTGTACTATAAACTTATTGCAAAGCGCGGCTATGAGCATCCTTCGCTGTTCTTTAGAATTGAAATAAGTTCTAAGGAAGTAGGCAATGAATTTTTATGACATTTCTGGGATTGCTGAGGTTCGTATTAAATATTGATCTCTCTCTGTGGAAGAGAATGATTCGCGTCCTTATTCCTGCCAATATTTCAACTTTATTTGGCATTAAAGCCACCAATTTTGAATGCGCAACCAAATCAATTTTATTACACGCGGATAATCAAAAATTATACCGTATCGTGTAGAATAATTCCGGACGAGATCGTTTCGCGAACGAGATAACACGATTTCGAGTAAGCTATGAAATGCTTCATTTTTTTCCCACTTTAGTTGTGTACCGAATTTTTTAAATATTAATGTCATAAATCGACAGGTATAGGGTGCTTAACCCTTTGCGGTCCGAGCCACTTTCGACGCTTTAACTTAACACTTTACCAATCGGCTTTTTGCAACCAACGCTCAGCGACCGGGAGCCTATTAATCGGCTTTTTACAGTCAACGTTTATCTACCGCGTGTTGCTTAATACTAACATTATGAAAATTAAAAACTTTATTCAATTTTACTACCCTACAATAAGAGAAACGATATACCAAGCACTCTCACGAGTTTCGATTTAAAAACAAAGTTCCAAGAATAAGAATTTATATTTCCGCACGATAGCCAAAACCGAGCCGGTGTTAGCGATGTATCCGCGCTCGAATCAACCGGTCTGTAAAGTGTTAACTAGTTCATATTGAATAATATACTGTAGTGTGGTAGTTTTAAAGACTTTTGATTTATGGAGGGCGGTGGAGGGCGTAACGGACGGGGAACGGACCCAACGGACGGACGATGGGTCGATGCGGGAACAGAGATTTGGAGAGAGCCTGGAGAGAGTTGGAGAGAGCGTGGAAAGAGTTGGAGAGAACGTTGAGAGAGTTGAACAAAGAGTGTTGAGAAAGCGTGTAAAGTGTTGACAGAGTTGAACAGAGTTGGACAGAGTATTGAACAGAGCGTGTAGAGTGTTGAATACAGTTGAACAGAGCGTTGAACAGAGCGTCTAATGAGTGTGTTGTATAGTTAAAAAATTGGTGTAAGACAGATTATATATTATTACGTTTACAAACTGTACATTCAAATAAAAACTCTATAATACTTTAAAAAACTGTCAACAATTTGGCTGAATTTTCACATTTCCATTACCAGTAAGATATCCGGATAAAAAATTTTCCATTAAATAACATTTTAGCGTAAAAGAATATGTTTCGCATCCCAAAACTGAAAACAATGGAAGAAATTAAAATGTCCAGTCTGGCTCGCCATAAGACCGCATAGGGTTAAATAACTGTGTAAAATAGTGCGTAAAAAATAATATAAAAATATTGGAGTACTATTTTATTTTAGACTAACTTTTAACCAAACATTTTTCCTTTATTTCCTCTTTCACGTCACTGTTTCTACCCCCTAAACGGGTCTCTGAATTAATCTCCATCAGCAATAGCCAACGATCGATTATTTTCCGCTGAAAATCTTACTGCGGAAAACCGTGGCTAAATTGAAGAAAGATGTGACATGTTGCCTTTCGGTGCGATTAAAAGATCCAAGGTACAACGCGGAAGAGTCGTAACTGGTAGAGCAACGAGAAATCGCTGCCAGCGCGACCCTGTATCGTTCCTTTCCGCGCCCTGTCGCCATTACACGATTGCCGCTAGCTCGGCGTCGACGATCAAAGTTCTTTGAACTTTAAGAATCCCGGACAACTACAATCTCCTTTACGATTGCCGTCGATAAGTCGACGTTACGCTTACACACTGCCGCTGATAACGTAATGGATTAGATGTGTAAACCGATTCGAGTTATGAAACGGCCGGAGAGAACAGCACCGTTCGAGTCGTTACTGTTTAGATAGCTGGCCGCATTTGCAGTTTGAAAGGAGACAGGATGCGTTTCTTCGTAGGCAGTTTGGTTATCAAAAGACCGAGGCGTATGGGAGAAAGAAGGTTTAAAGACAGGTTTAAGGGGGTTAGTTTATAGGGAGTTTTGTGAAATTGGTGCTTAGTGCTGAGTGTGTTGGAAGATGTAAGGTGGGCAGGGTGATAAAGTGGAATGGGTTGTAGGTTTTATAGATGGAAGATTTGTAAGAGGGAATTAAAAGAAAGGATTCGTAAGCAGATTACTATTTTCTTTCACTGCTTCGTGAAAAGTGCCGTTCGGTTCAGGGGGATGTTACGCGGATGTAAAAAGAATTGTAAATATTGTGGGAGCATAATATTTGTTGAATTCCAAGCAGTTTGTAGTCTTTTGGATATGGAACGGGGAATGCATCGAAATATATTATGAGTTATTAGCTAACGATGCTGAACTCTTTTTGAATTAAAATATAGATCGAATTTATAATTTTGTAACTGTTTGGGTATCGTAGAGTTTTAATTTAAATACTTTAGACTTGCTGTATTAAGCGTTTGTGTTTTTATGTTATAGCTTTTATAAATTAGATTGTAAGTTTTATCATTTTATAATTATAAAGTACAATAGCGTAAAATAAAATTCAGTACCAGTGCAGTCCTTTGAATCACACGAAATACTAAACAGATAATAATAACAGCACTCACTATATAATAATAGTAATAATAAATATCTAATAAATACCAAACTATTAAGCGACAAAATCCAGTAAAAATTAAGTACTGAAGAATTCAAAGAGAAAAAATAAGTACAGGAATAGATGACGTTGTAAAAAATTATAACAATAATAGAATACTATTTCTTTAATAAAAACTACTAAATAGATAATAATAACAGCACCCACTGTATAACAATAATAAATATCTAATAAATACCAAACTATTAAGCGACGAAATCCAGCAAGAATTAAGTACTGAAAAATTGAAAGAGAAAAAATGAATGCAGTAATAGATGACGTTATAAAAAATTATAACAATAATAGAATAATATCTCTTTAATAAAAACTACTAAATAGATAATAATAACAGCACCCACTGTATAACAATAATAAATATCTAATAAATACCAAACTATTAAGCGACGAAATCCAGTAAGAATTAAGTACTGAAAAATTCAAAGAGAAAAAATGAATGCAGTAATAGATGACGTTATAAAAAATTATAACAATAATAGAATAATATCTCTTTAATAAAATCTACTAAATAGATAATAATAACAGCACCCATTGTATAATAATAATACATATCTAATAAATATCAATTATTAAGTAACGAAATCCAGTAAGAATTACGTATTTAAGAATTCAAACAGAAAAAATGAGTACAGTGATAGAAGATGTTATAAAAAATTACAACAATAATAGAATAACATCTTTTTAATAAAACCTACTAACAAATAATTAAAGAAGGTGCTATTATGATACTCTTCCACATTCTCCACCAAACGAACCTCGATATCCATCCCACCAATCATTAAAAATTTTCATCCATGAGACTCAAAGTCGACAACGCGATATCATAAATAATTCCCACTTCCATTACCAATTAACTTTCTCACTCGCTCCGCCAACGATAAAACTATCCTCCGACTCTGCGCAAAATTTAGAACCTCTTCATCAACAAATTTCAACACAGCACCCCCCCACCTCCCAACCAGTTCATCAACATCCTCGCACGTCTAAAATTTCCACAGAACGGAGAAAACAATTTGCCCGTTGCGCGCGTTCAGTTTCGAATTTTGTAATCGTCCCACCTCGTTATCACCATTCTCCGGCGCGTTTTCGCTGCCCAGAAGAGCATTCTCGAAATTTGCAACCAGGTAATGACTGGTCCAGTGTAAACTCTCCAACCAGAGCGAGAAAGAGGGAATCGGAGAGGTTGTAAATGGGAAATTTCGCGCGATAAACTTTGCAAGCGCGTAGAATCAGACGTTTGAAATTTTCCATTGGCTGTTTAGCGGCCAGCAACCGATGTCTGGTTCGTAAAACATCGCGCGAGCAATAGTAATTTTCACGGAGCTCTTCATTGAGCGTAAAAACGAGACTTTAAGCGAAACCTTCTCCGTTTCAACTGTTACATTCGATGTTCAGTTACATTTAAAGAATCTGATTTCCAACAAAATCGGAATCGGACAGGGCCGACAGTCGGTGTTGATCTAATTAAGCACCAGGAATTTATCGGCGCGAGCCTTCGTTTCAAGGACTGCACCGACATCGTGGAAATTTGCTTAAGGATGAAAAAGTTTTATCGATTCGCTCGATGGGGGGGATTTATACGGTGAGCAATTTGAAAGGAACGTTTCGGTTTCATTGCGCTGTTGAAGGTGTGAAACTGGCGAAGGGTGGTTCGAATTCGATAGCGCTGCTTATGGGACAGTAAAACTCCTATTTTTACTCCGCTGTTTTTTGGTTTGAGAAAGGGGACAAGACGGAGCGACATTTTGAAGGGACATTTTTAATTGAATTCTTTCAAATGATTGGAAATCGAAGAAGATTATTAGGTGTTGTTATTCTTTTCGTTTAAATGGTTCTAGGCGAGGATTTGTAGATTTCAGTTTTGTTTCAGGTAAACGTTTCAATTTGGAAAAATGTAGGAAATAAAATTATCAGAATTTTCTTTCGGCAGCTCTTCTCGCGACAGTAATTGCCTTTCGATTCGCTGCGTGTCAAGTGTTAAATGTAACGCGGTACGAATGAGTTGAAACAAATTTAATCTATCCTGAACATTAGTTTTAAGATTAAATTTCATTTCGAAAGACTTTAATTACCTTTCAAATATATTCTAAATAACTGGCTTGCTTGAAAATACATTGGTATGAATAGTTGTTAACCTAGGTTCCAAAAAATACCTATTATATCTAACGAAAGTAATTCTAATCGAAATTATGTTTCGAATGCACGGGTAAGGAATAGCTTAATACGTCAAGCAATTATAATTTTTGTAAAATAAATTCGTAAGACTCAATCTGATCTTCGTTTGAATAATTCCTAACAGCTTTAAAGAAAAATTCTAATAATTTCTATCATCGTATCAGTAAATTAAAAATTTCTCTATTACTTCATGAAGTTATGCAATTTTTTAAATAATTACTTACAATATCAAATAACAGAGAAAATATGATCAGTCTGAATGTCGAAAGAGTCGGAATGTAATTGATTTTATGTTTATCCGGATCATTCTAACTCGCACAAACCTCAATCTTTTTAATTAATTAAACTTTTATATTTTACATTTAATAAAAAAACTCTATATTAGCAACAAACTCGACACCGATACCCGCTACGAAAATAATTTCAACAAACATACTGCAGGAATAGTAGTATATATTTAAAATACTTTTTATAGTGGTTGACTTAAAACTCTATAACTCTCTCGGTAACTCTCTAATTCTATATCTATCTCTACTATATCTCCATCTATATCTCTATCTATATCTGCCTAAAACTATGTTTCCTCGGCTTTTTTATATTATTTTCCGTCTAAAGGCCGAACCAATAGGAAACGAGGTTTCACGATTAATAAAAAATATAGAACCCTTTAATTCGCTCCTGATATATGTAAGAATTGTAGTGCATACCGAAGTGCTTTCACAGTGGTTGACTTAGAAACTCACTAAAACTATGTTTCCTCGGCTCTTTTATATTATTTTCCGGCT
Source organism: Ctenoplectra terminalis (assembly GCA_019453375.1). Taxonomy (NCBI): domain Eukaryota; kingdom Metazoa; phylum Arthropoda; class Insecta; order Hymenoptera; family Apidae; genus Ctenoplectra; species Ctenoplectra terminalis. The sequence goes on along the minus strand of SMSQ01018918.1, from coordinate 18,800 downwards.
AAAGACCGAACCAATTGGAAAAAATTGGGGGTCCCAATTGGTGCGGCCGAAAACCTAAGACCTAGGTTTTATGAGTGATCTCTCTCTCTCTCTCACACACACACACATTCTCTACCGACAATACAGCATCACCATGTTTCCTCGTCAACCATAACTAGCAACGCGGCAACAAGCTCCCCGTTACACTCTTCCAGCAGAAACTAATTAAACGGTGAAATTTTCTACAGAACACCGCATTAACCCAATCACCGAGCGAAAAAGATCCGCTTAACAAGCGTCGAAAATAGTTGAGCAGATTCCAGAAATATGTCGCGGTATCCGAGAAATTTCGAGCTGTGACGAACTTCCGTGGCCCTTAACTCCCTAATGGATCCTACCGCGAAAATAATCGCAAGAAACGCCGCGTCTATGTCGGACTGCAAAGATTACGAGCGCGTATTCGTCGTTTATGCTCTCAAACAATCCCCGAGACACAAATAACGGATGAAATGCTATCACGACGCTGCTGCATGAGCTCGCTTACGTGTGATTAGTTTTAACTATGCAAGACGCGCTTATCCCCCCGACGATCATTCCATCGACTGACCTAGAGGATTTTGGCAAGTACCGAGCTATTTTTCTCGACCCTCTTTCGTGAATCGATGGACGATGAATGTTTTATGATCGTGTAGGTGTGGTGATTGTTGCTCTAGAGATTGTGGTTTGGCATTGTGGATTCTTGGAGTTATAGACGGTGTTGATTTATGGTGTGTATGGAGTATATTTTTCGTGTATGATTAATGTTAAAATTATCGACGATTAAAATAGAGTGAAGAGGTACTCGTACCCGAAGAAATTAAAATAGGTGTGCTAAAAAATATATAACGTAAGGAAAATGTTTATCTATATTTCATTATGGAATATCATGAAAAATCCTTCAAGTTGTATCATTGTTAAATTTGTAGAATTTCTACGGGAAATTACAAGCCGGTCATTTTGACCGCTTTGGTAGGTTTAGAGTTAACGCGCTGTTTTTAGGCTGGAACTACTGAAGCTGTTGAAACGACGGGTTTGTATTAGGTTGGTTAGAAAGTTCGTGCGGGTTTTAGGTGTTTTATGTAAATAAAAAGCGATTTTGTTTAGTATGAAACGAAATATTTTTGTTCAATGATGCATGGTCCGTGAAATAAGTCACCTTTTGTTTTTAAGGTTTGAACTGAATTTAATTGCGTTTCAAAGGGCTGGAAGGGAGTTATTTTTAAAAGGCAATTTTTTTTATAAAGAAAAAAGAAAGGGATATACAGTCCCATTCGTAAGTCATTGAAATATCCACAGTCTAATAAATATTTCGATATCTTTGATTCAAATTGTGAAATGAAAATGAAATACCAAAGAATAATTATGAGTAATAAAATTTTAAAATATTTAAATTTACTTCAAGTAACTAAATATAGAAAGATCTATATTTTGAGAGTATCTTATCACAGTTGAAAATCAATCAACAAATCGCTTTAAATATTGTTATTTCAAATTACAACATATTATTCTACAAACCACTTACAATTTCCTTGCTTCCTTTAATTTTCCTATTGTGTTCATAAATACTTACAATTTTTGTGTAACAATTATCATTAAACACATCAAAATATTTATTCACGCATTCTAAAAGATGTACAAAAAAAAGCTCACTCAAGAAATCTGTCTCTGATAAAGTTCAAAAATAAAAAAAATTATACAAATAAAGAAACACGATTGTCAAACACAATAGAACGGTTAAAGAGCGTATCGTTCAATTCCACACCTCGGTCGTATACATTCCACCTCGGTCTACCCTAACAGAATAAAATCCAATCCTTCCGAATCAACCGCTCAAAACAGATAAAATTCCAAGCAAGTTTCTCAAACAAAATCGTAGAAACGGTCTACAAAAGTCATAAAAGAACGAATCACTAAATGAACAAACAACTACAGAGCAGCAGAGCAAAAGAGAATTATCAAGAAAGCAAGTCAGTAGTTTCATCCGTGGTTAAGAAAATTTCATGGTTGCAACGGGCATCAAAAGCGATGGAGAAAAGGGGAACTCCCATTTGGCGCGTCACGTGCAAGCACAGAAAGAAAATATACGGGGAAACGTATTACGTATGAACGAGGCGAGCCGTTCCCTATGCGAAATAATTCACGGACGTGAGCCGCTCTCGCTAACCGGTTCTCAAAAGTTGCCTCATCTCCGAGTCGCTCTGCTCTTTTTAATAAATAGTGAAACTGCTCTCCGCTAGCGCCACGTCAAGACGAAGGAACATTATCTCGTTAAGCTTCCGGGAAAGACTTCGAGCTGACCGCTTACGAAGAATAACCTTTCCCGAGGTGGAAAAAGAAAAAAGAAGAAGAAGAAGAGAAAGTTGTCAGACGTGGTGCAAGTGGAGATAATTTGAGAGCTGACAATGAATAAATTGCAGCATGTTAAAATCGTGCTTTAAGGTAAGAATTTTGTTAGATGAAATTATTTGAACAATCTGTAATTTACGGAAGGATACACTGTTATTATTTTCTTTGTTCGCAATTTTTTTTATTTCCCGTAGATATCGTTAAGAATTTTTGTAAGTGTTTGAACATTGCGTGAATTTTGTGCGTCGATATTGTTAAGAATTTTTGCACGTGTTTGAACAGTGTGTGAATTTTGTGCGTAGATATTGTTAAGAATTTTTGCAAGTGTTCGAACACTGTGTGAATTTTGTGCGTAGATATTGTTAAGAATTTTTTCAAATGTTTGAACACTGTGTGAATTTTGTGCGTAGATATTGTTAAGAATTTTTGCAGGTGTTCGAGCACTGAATTGTAAAAAGAAGTGACTGTAAGTGTCGATATTCGAAAGAAAGCGTGTATTGTAATTTTTTTTCTTTTTTTCTGCCACAATCAATTAAAAAATTTTAAAAAGAACTTCTATCTTAACCTCGCTAAATCTTAATTTCCCAGTTCTGTTTCGGTTCTGTGTCTTTTAATCACAAGAACCAGATCGCGACATTCGTGACTCTGTCGCGCAAAAATAATCGTAACTGGTGCAAGAGACTCGAGAAAGGCCGCAGACGAGTCTGATAGACGCGTTCTGACTTCAGACACAGGCACCCGGTGCAATTAAATTTGCGTTCAGAAATCGCGTCGAAATAAACAAGGGCAGCAGACTCGACTAATGGAAAGAGGAAGCAGCAAGCTACAAGGGCGGCACACTTGGATTTCCGCCTTTAGTAGAAAATTATTCGCTTCCGTCCCGTAATGAATACTCCCTGGCCATTGTGCGCTGTTGACGTCAAGGTAAGGAATGAGGCCCTATTGGACTTTTCAAGTAGTGCTGAAGTTGACAAGATAAGGATAATGGATGAGCACCCACGCACGGAGTAAGAGCCGAGGCTTTGATGGCTAGGAAACTGTGAAAAGTGTGTTACGCGTACATCGGATGAGTAATAAGCCGAGAAACAAAGGATTCTTGTGAATTCGTTACGAGAATAATGGTGAACCTAATTGAAAAAATGGCTTGAGGATTGATTTCATAATACGTGTGTAATTTTTGAGGTCCAAATTACGTTCGACATTTCATCCCAATTGATTCATATTTAATAAGTTATTTCCGAAAGCTCTTAACAAATTAATTAAAATTTTGTATCTTTATAACCGGTAAGAATTTCTATCGAGTAAAATTTTAATACGAAAAAATACGTTTCATGTATTAAAACAGAAAAAAAATGCGGTAGAATGGAACGTCGAGTCCAGCACGACGTAGGACTGTAATGGGTTAAGGTGTGTTGGAAAAATAAAGTTTGTCGGGCAGTAAATGAAATTTCACATACAATACTGTAGTATCCTAATGAAAAATAAAATATTAAAATTCATAGCTTCATTTAAACACGGCATGTGCACAGAAATAAAGTGTACTTTACAAAGCTGGTGTCGCAGGAAAGTTACCGAACTAACGAATAACTACTGATCGTAATAATATTGTGACTCGTTCTATCTTATGAATTTCACGATAATTAATATATTAAATTAACATTCTGATAATCGATAGATTATGCTTATTGGGAACGCTGATAAAAGAAGACTGAAACACCTGTTTTGTGGCTGGAAATTTAATTTCAAATCCCGTTTCAATTATCCACAGTTTCCTATGAAAGAAATAATTGATCAAAAATTTATTTAACTATATTGAAAAATACTTTCAACATAATTCGTTGCTTAAAAGTGAAGCATAGACTTCTAGTAAAAATATATAACAATAATAAACTCATTCGAAAAGGTTGAAGCGTATCTGGTACGAGAAATCGGCATTCAGTAGTATAAGTCAGTCTATAGTCAGACATAGATCATAATTACATTTCACCCGATTTTTAGCATTATTTCACACGAATTTCTAGTAAAACCCACTAGTATAAGTCAGTCTATAGTCAGATATCGATCATAATTACATTTCATCCGATTTTTAACATTATTTCACATGAATTTCAAATAAAACCCACTTCTGTGAGATAGTCTTTTTCAAATATCCTTCTTTAAGTCTACATGCTACACGACACAACATAAAATCTCACGATACTGTGCTACAATAATCTGAATTTCTTTCTAGGTTTCATCAAAGCCGTGTTCCGTCTATCGTGAAAACGACACTGTATTCGGGTTTTCAACGGAATTCACAAGAAAGCATTCCATGATCGTTTCTATACACAGGGGCCCATAAAACGACGCTATACTGGCTCGATTGTCTATTCTTCGGGAGAATCGTTCGCGACTAACGTTCCACCCTCTCGACGTCCACGATTATTATTGCGCGTTCACGTGTGCGTCGTCTCTTGGAAAGAAAATTTATTCTAATCACGTCTTTCGTGGATAAAAAATAACGACTGTATTAAGAACCTTGAAGACCGTATTTATTTATTTTCTAAATGTCGAGGATCGGATCGGCAAATATATTTTTTTCTTTCTAATATTAGTTCTTAAATGTAACAGTTTAGCAGAAAGATATTTACAAGACGAAATTTACCATTAAGAATTTTCCTTAATAAATTGTGTAATCCAACGGAATTTAAATAAATTTTAAACAAATCTAATTCACAATAGCTTTCATCGCTCTATCCGCAAAAAAATTATTTATACCATCGTTTCTCAACCTGTTTGACCCAACAATTTTGTTTCTAATGGTACCGCGACGCAAATATTTATAATATAAAATTTTTAAGATCCTGATCGACTAGACTGGTCGTATATTTTACAAATAAATCGAATCAATTTTCAGCTATCTTGAACCTTTTGCTCGTTCTTCGCGTTCTCTCTCTCTACCCGTTCGAGAACCAAGTCAAGTCAAATATAGCGCAGCAGCTATCGTTTCGCGACCCATTAAAAATTTAACGCCAATATTTGACCGTGACCCACAAGTAGAGAAACGCTGATCTATACCGTACAATGTCTTCCACTTCTTTCTTCATGTAATATTCTATCGTTTCTAGTTAAAAACGATCCCTAAAAAATTGTTATACTTCCCATGAAAATTTCTCGTGTCTCAAAACGAAGTATCAACAATACACGAGTCGTGGAAAAACAAGAAATCTCGCTAATACCTCGCTGTTATTATCCCTGTCGATGCGTATAGAGGCAATCTCGCAATACTAATTGTAACTAGGCCACGTCTTGATACCTCCCCGCTTGAAATCGCATCGTTACGAAGCAATAATGCACAAATAATGAAGAATATTCGATTCTTAAGAACCTTTTTCTGTTTCCCTGAAAATCTCGAGTCAGATTCATTATACAGTCTGAAAGAGTTAAGCACGCAGTCTACCGGCAGATGAGGATCACACGAAAGACGTTGCATCCTTGGTACAACAATCGGAAAGAGAGAATAAATACTTTAGGTCGCATTGATGACGTGAAACAGCGAGCGGAGAACGATTCGTTAATATTAAAATGCGAAAGATCGAGAACTGAGAAAAAAAAAAAAAGAGAAAGAAGAACCGAGAGGATTTCGAGGCTGTTTAATTATTGTCGAGGTTGCGAGCCCAGATTGTTTCAACGTTTTCCACCGAGTTAAAAGCGCAATCTTCGAGAATGAATTAAAGTTGAATTAGTTACCCGGTTCGGTCGAGGGGGAAGGAAATTTTCAAGCAGACCCGAATGCTTCCGTTGCTTCGTTTATTTGCGATTAGCAAACACGAACGTGACTTACCGGTTATCGAGAGATTCATTACAAATTGAAATCGATTCGAGAGCCTGCAAGTTTACGGACTCGTCTCGATGAAGCAACTTTTGTAAGACAATATTCACGAAATGAGAATAATCGAAGTAGTATTACCGAGCATTCTACTCGTATTTCTGTCTTTTTTAATAATCAGCAGTTATACAGTGTCAATAACAAGTGTTTGCGCGCTCTTGTATTTATTTTAACGTTTAACCGAATCCGGGTATATTAAATTCTCTATTATTTAACTCTTTGCACTCCACTAACGCCGCTATAACATGTGTAATTTTCTTCAGAGATTCAAGTTAATTTAAGTTAAATTTTGTATCTTTGTCAATTCATATATATATATATATATATATATTTTTTAATTTTAAAAGGAAGCAAATTAACCGAGTAAATGAAATATCGTGAATATTTACAATTTTTTCTTTTTCTGAAATAATACTAAGTATTCACTTTTTAAGTTTTTGACACTATTTAAATTTTCCTCAATAGTTGTGAGAAACTTAACACTTTATCGACAGGTTCATTCGAGCGCGGATACATGGCTAACATTGGCTCAGTTTTGGCTATCGTGCGGAAATATAAGCGCTTACTCTTGTAACTCTGTTTTTAAATCGTTTCTCTTATTGTAGGGTAATTAAATTTAGTAAAATGTCTAATTTTCATAATGTTAGTATTAAGCAGCGAGCGATAGATTGGCTGTAAAAAGCCGATTAATAGGCTCCCGGTTGTTAAAGTGTTAAAAAAGTTCGAAAATGCAAAGAGTTAATGGTACTTTTATCCGACTATAAAAATTTGATGGTACGAAAATGAAATGTATATAGGTTGCAAATATGTTGTAAATATGATGTAAATATGGTATAAATATGGTATAAATATGGTGTAAAATATTTTACCTACATTATCTAATTTCACTTAAGAAAAAAATTAAACGGTGGCTTGATTATATGTTGCGAGTATGGTATTTGCAGCAGTGGTAGGACATATCGTTTACGTGGTAAAATTATGCATCTAGGGTATTCTGCACTCAAAGGGTTAAAACGTATCTCATTTTCAAAGGTATCAGTTCCATTACGCATCACACGTTTGCATCATTGAACTTTACATCCAAAATTTCACGTACGGTTCTAGGCTCCGTTAAATGCATATCTAACCAAAGATTGAACATCCTATTTCAAGCAGTAGCTCGATTACTGCAGCATTTTATTAAACGTTCATCATTCACAAACGACGCACAGGTTCATTCATGGCGTTCATAGTCACTGAATTTCTCATTCACATCTTTATAGATCATCAAAATACAATTCCATGAAATAGATTTTGATACACAAAGTCTATAAAAATTTTATTCGACTTCAACTTAACGCCATGCGACTTGGAATTTACATATCTATGGATACATAATTTCTTAGTGTTACTTGACTTTCTTGCATGAAATAATATCATATTTTATCATACACTGTTTTGATATCAAACGGATTGCGCGTACTAATTATTATTTCCTAAGTTTCATATCGCTCGAAATGAAGTTTACCTTTACATAAATATTGTGCTTTTAAATATTCCTTCGTCAGAATTAGTGTATTTAATTTTTGCGTTTACTTCTTTAATATTGTATATTTTCTTTGGAATTAAAGAGGAATCTTTTAAGAGATACGAATGTGTAACGCAAGTAATGAGGACAGCAGGGTTAAAATGAGAAATTTAAACGAAGTATAATTTACTTTCTAATGAGTAAAAACTGTTTAAATCAATTCTAGAATTTATATTACAATTTATAGATATTTACTCACCAAATTTTGTTTAAGGTAATTCAGAATAAAATGACACTATATCGTGTAAGCCATGAAATGTTCCATTTTTCATTTATTTTTAGTAGCATACTGAATATCACAAATATTAATATTAATATTATAAATTCACGTGTATATTTACTTCAGCAAATACATTCTTTTTAGTTCAGATGTTAATTAAATTAAACAAAAAAGTGGACCACTACTTCTCAACTTAACTTCTCAAAGACCTAATAAATTTTTTTAAAACTGGTATTCTTTACAGTAATGATATATATAATAATAATAATAATAATAATAATAATAATAATAATAATAATAATAATAATAATAATATAATATATAATAATATATATCGCATATATATAATAATAATAAATCTTGCAATATTAACACTAAAATTACCAAAGGAGTCAAAGTGACCAGACTGTAATTTCTTACAAAAATTCTATCGATCGACAATGGTGTATCTTGAGGAATTTTTCGTGATTTTTTTCTAAGAAACATAGATCTAGATTTATTTCCCTCCCGTTCTGAATTTTCTTCAAACACCTATAATTTTAATTTCTTTGACAGAAGTATATTTTAATCGTCGACAGTTCTATTGTTAATGACTAATCATAAATTTGACAGGAATTTTATCGCTATCGTTAACTTCAACCGTGTACATATTACCACGGTTCATAGCTAAATATAGTTTCATAGTTATCGCCAACTATTCACACAATTATTCGTGAACCTACAATTATCTTGCTAACGAACTTCGAATAACGAACTATTTGTGAGCGGGATAGCTGTGGTGGTGTAACCACGTAGGCCCTGGCCATCGATTAAAACTGGAAGCAACTAATATCAAAAGCCGCTCACGGGTTCATTCTCGCCGGTTCAAATCGATCGAATTTTCTCGTATTGTCAGACGCCGAGCAACCGCGACGACGAAAAGTGTCTGAGATAGAATAACACAAGAATTCCTTCAAGGTGACGTTCATTCCGTGAAATTGGAGATGCACTTGTTGGATATTTCAAGAAACTAACCCGCAGAAACGAGTGGCTCACTCGAAATTCCACTCCAAGCAAATGGAAACGCGAGGTTAAATATTGTATCACTGTAGTTGTTATCGTTTCAATGTTATTTTTCACCATTTTCTTTCTATATTTAAATAATAAATTACGGAACAAAGTTGTCAATTGTTAAGCTGCGTTTAATCGATGCAGATAACAGATGCAGTTATTTATAGAAAAAGAGTTTTAATCAAAATGTAATTTTTCTTGGGAAAGTAATTCATAAGGTTTAAGATAGCGACGAAGCTTGAATTAAAACGATTTATTTAGATTATGTACCGGGGAATCATTGACAAAAAAGATCTTTTTAATACCTAAACAGAACACAAATAAGTTTAGAATTTAATTGATTTTTTATTTAGAACTTTTTTTTTAATTAGTCGTATCAAGCTTTGTTAAAATTCGATCAGAGAATTGATAAAAATTTCATGTATAGAAGAATCACAAATATCTTTATCTTCTAATTTTATTTTATTTTATTTTTTTTATTAAAAGTTTATTTTATAGTGATCACATTAACATTGAAGTCATTAGTGATCATTAGTGACCATTAATTTTGTTCAGCTGTATAATATCAAAATATTTTCCGTACATTAATCGTGACGAGGTTTTAAACTTGTCATTAAAAATACCTTAATTCAAAGAAGATGGTCATATAAAGGGAATAAAAAATTATGAAACTAAATCCAAGATAAAAATATTGCATTTAAATTTGATAAATCCAATTCTCCACTAAAAATGTCGTAATTCGACGAGAATTGATTTTTTTTTTTTACCGAGAAGCTAAAAAGTGTTGCTATTCGCAACACGTAGACTCTACTTTCAAATTTTTAAAAGATACGCGTAAAAATATATTTCATAGCCGAAGTCACAATAAAACTTTGCGTATTCGACCGCAAAACGTAGCGACTTAAGAGGAAAAAGTTCGCAAACATTAACAGCTGTTTCGTTCGTGGGAAATCGGCTTCTCGAGCGCGACTCGTGGCTGTGGGGATTTTTCTAAGAGCAATTTTCACGGCGACCGCGTCGCGACTAGCTCTTTCGGAAGTGCCGTAAGAGATTCGCGATGCCTGAACCGAGAAAATGAAGTCGCCAGCCCGTGAAGGGTGAGGTTTAAAAACCTTCTGCGTCCCGTTCTGTACGTCACGCCACTCTTCAAACAGAATAATTTTCCAATTCTCCATTGTCGAAAAAGAATGAAGTAATAAAAAAAAGAAAGATCGGTTGCTGGTTTGGAAAAAGCTACTGCCACCATTCACTGGTGTCTTCGCAACTATTCAATAATAAATGGTACTCTTAGCTGAATGTGTTGATTTTTAATTATAGGAATTTTCCAATCC
>SMSQ01018917.1:20875-34903 GCA_019453375.1 Ctenoplectra terminalis | reverse complement strand
CATTACGGTAATCGTTGTAATGAATTATTATCTAGAGTCGGTGGCCATCGTGGTTCGTTTTTAATAGTCATAAAAACCGAGTCGAACGATAAAATTAGAAGGAGTGAGAATTAGTTTGATTTTACGTTACTTGGATACCACATTCATAATGTCATAAATGAAACTACTGATACTACTACACCTCTTATCACTTTAATTTCCCTTCGGTGGAGTTGAAATTGAAATTGCAATTAAATTCAAATTCGAACTCAAAGATAAAATTAAATTTAAATTCAGATTAAATAGAATATAATTCAAATTTCGTTTGAAAGTGTTAGCAATATTGGTTCCAGAATATCTGTACGCTTTGATCTTGAATATTTACACAGCACGTACACTAGCGCTCGAAAGTATCCGGACGCTTGTTTATCTTCTTACAGAATGTAATTTATGATTTTGTTGTTTAATTGTTATCGTTACGGTTGTGTGTAGCAGAATATTGTAATAGGATTAAATTGAATGTTGTGAATAAATTACTAAGCAAATATGCTATAACAATGAAATTAAAGTCTGTAGGTGTCGAACCTTATGGAATTGTTTTATTTGAAAAGTTCTTTATATTTGGGTTATTTAATTGCTAACTTATTAATTAAACAATATGTTACTAAATAATATGTAATTAAAAACTAATCGTGTATTTCATTTTAATACACTATTGGTAAATTTTTATCAATAGATAATTTCAATTAACAATANAAAATGATTCACTTTTATTTCTTAATTCGCTAAAGATACACGTATTTTATAATAAATAGTTTTTCCTTGTTTTTGAAAAATTAGTTAACCCTCTATAGCCCGAAATTTGTCCTCTTATTGGAGAAAAAATTACGATTCACTATAGTTTTTCACTTTGATTTGAAAATATTTTAACTAATAATTACTGTAGATATACGGAAGACACTAACACTTTCGGAAGTCTTCGTCAGAATAATCGAGCTCTGTGGCGTTGGAATTATTTGGTTTATTCAATAACAATAATAACTGAAGTTAAACAATAATACTCTTAATCAATAGACGTCTCTCCTCGCTACTCTCTTTCCTTACTGCACTCTTACGACAAAATCTCTCGCGCCCCGAACATTCGCTCGCTTAAATCCACATCCCTCGATCGCTCTATCTTTTTTCCACATACATCCCTTTTTCACTCGCACTCAAAATCTTCGCATCCATCCCTTCCAATCACGCAGTCACGTAGGCTTCATTCCCACGGCCCAGTTTCTCGGTTTCAAACATACGCTAGACATAACCCAGACACTCTTCGCTAACATTCTTTCGACCACCCAAGATTCGTCCACGGTCACACTTTTCCAAACATACCCGGATCAGTCTCACTCGCAACCATAAATCCATTCGCACTAACACTCGAGAGGCCCATCTACTGGCGCCGTCCCGCCGCAGGTAGTCGCGACTCTTACAAACTAGTTAAGTAAAACTGTCGAAAGTGGCTCGGACCGCAAAGGGTTAACTCAGTTGTTGATAAAAATTACTTGTTACATAACAATTAGTGTTAATTATAACCATTTTCATTGTTTCCCCCCAAAAAATACTACGCATTTCATCCCGGACTTTTAGCATATGCATAAGAAAATTCTCCCGCACTCAAACGGTTAATATCCATATATATTGACTTTAAATCCTGTACGGAAAAGTAATTGCGAAACGATAGATTTGCTCGGACCTACTGGTACTCCCAAAAGCGGAATCCGTCGATCGCAAAGTGTTAAGGACAGCGAACGACTTAATTTATGATACGGACGAACTCTAGCTATTTTTGAGAACGGTCATTTTCACATCTGGCATGTTATTAGTTTACGACCTAGAAACTGGCGAATATTTCGGTGTTTGTCGATTTCTGCTCAATAGCAAAGTGCCGTACCCTAAATCCTCACCAAGAACTGACGCACGTGTACTTTAGTTGCGACTTTCTGACACCGTCACATCTGCACCTACCTGACTTGGGACTGACATACGAACTCTGAGGGCGTGACATTGACCACCTCTCTTGACACCAGAATTTTGGACTGATTGGACGTAGCATGCCTCCCACCCTCTTGGCGATGACACGCCTAACAAGGGTGTCTAATATTTAAAGAAAGTGACTGGTACGATTGCATTAGAACTAGACGAGAACTATACGAGAATTGTACAAGAACTGTTTGAGAACTGTGGGTGAACTGTATTAGCATTGAACTAGAACTGTATTATCATTAGAACTTAGATCAACATTAGAACTGTATTTGGATCAGAACTACTGTGAACGTATATTAACTGAATTAAATATAGTATTTATATTATTGTTATAAATCGTGTTGGCATCTTTGATGCTATATAATCGACTCCACGAACACTGTGGGAGTCAACACAAAGGGTTAACAGGTTGAGTGCCACGCGCATTTTAGGTAGTTTGCCTATGGCGCCAACATGAATTTCTTATTATGCGATGTACATTATGTCGAACAAAATAATATCTACATTTTCCTTGTACTAATAAAATTATTTTTCCATGTTCCGTACGGCATTAATTTCTTCGAACCATTATAGTAAACTGGTATTATTTGAAAATTTATCAGTATCGATATTGTAGGATATTAAAAATAAAGAATGTGTGAGACGAGCGAATGTTTAGGCTAAACGGAAAGAGGTGCGAATGAAAAGTGTTTGGGCCTAGAATGCTAGTTGTTCAAGTGCGTGTGGCCGTCTCGTCGCGACGGGACGGCTCCAGTATGTTTAGGGAAAGTGTGACTGAGGACAAAATGATTTCAAGTGGTTGAAGGGATGCGAGGGAAGAATGTTTGGAACCGAGCGATCGAACCGTGTGAACGAAGCGATTGGGAAAACCGTGTACGTGACGATGAGAGTTTGGACCATGGATGCAAGGGATAGAGCGCAAGGGAGAAAGGGTGCATGTGAGAACAGAGGAAAGAATGAGCAGAGAGAATGATAAAAGTGTGAATGAGTTTAGCGACGAGGTCAGTTAAGAAGAAGCGGTTAAGAAGTTGTTGGATGACTAGGCCATTTGGTTTATTATTCGAGCGGTCATAAAGTTGGAAGGCCATCGGGCACTTAGATTCTAGTACCTTTCCGCGCCTATTGCTTACATCTGTTTGCCAGATTTTTCAGTTTCTGTAATCCGTTTTAACTAATTTCGAATGACTACCAGTATCGGAGCGCCTTTCCAATTTATGACCTGCTGGGCTATTGTATCAGGGGACACGGACTTTCCGCGCGCGTCACTCAAGGGTTTGCAGTACTTGAGAGTGACCGTTGACTTGGAGGCGTAGTTTTTCGTTAGTTCTTTGTTTGTCATTTGCCAATTAGAAGTCAGTTCACCACCTCCAACGTCTCTTCCGAAAATTGTTTGTAACCAATCCGTGTCCTCCATCCCCGCCGATGCACCTCTACCGAGGCATCGTGCGCTAGTTTTTAGCTAGAGTTAATCAGAATATAAACGTACTCAGAATCGAATAGTAACTCAGCAGTCTTACTCACACCACAAGTTCGGAATAAATCTTTCTTTTGTAAAATATAAATTATAAACAAGTATACTGGACTCCGTGACCCCGGAATCCAACAAAGTCAAGAAGTGTTAGTCAGTCAGAGTCAGAGTTAAGAAGAAGAGTTCACAGTTAAAAGTAGAAATATAAAGTGTATTAACCCTTTGCGGACGAGCACTCTTTCGACTCTGATTCGTGGCAGGTGGAGGATAATTTCAATATGGAACGAGATTATAAATTAAATATCTGAAAAATTGGGCAGACAATAAAATAGAAAACAGACAAATGTTCGAAGAAACTTCGCATTGGCGTCTCCTATTTGTTTGTCACTGTGGAGGCGACAATTCGACTTAGGAATCAAATTATAATGTCGCCGCTGCGGCGACATTCGTCCGCAAAGGGTTAAAAGTAGCATCGGTAGGATTACTATATTGTATGTTAAGCATTAAACTTTACTAAATCTACCAAAGACACATCCCACTTAATTTACATGTCCCACAATATTTACTCAAATTATGTATTTTACTATTGGTCGCATCGCCGGTCACCGGTGGTCCCCATGGCGCTGTAGCCAAGTCGCGTGCCGGTCACCGGTGACCCCCATGGCACTCAACCTGTTAATCGTCGCGAAACACGGTCGACGCTGCGACGCGCATACACATTGTGCGACGAAAAGGTTGCACGCGTTATGCTTTCGTTCGTCTGTCATGGAGCCACTCCAGGGAACGTTGAAACGATTAATCGGACCGAAGTTTATCACGGGACCGGGAATAAAGACGCTGAAATCAAGGCTTCTTGCTCCCGATTCTGTTGGAACCGCTTTTGAATTCACGAACAGTGCCCACTCGCGACGATGCATTTCTTTTCACCGGTGCAATGCTTGACATCTCGACTCGTTACCCCTCGTTCGAAACCAACATCGAATCGATTCTTGCGTTGAAACCGCTTAGCGTGAGCGGTCGCCGATTTCCCTTACGAGCTTTAGAACTTCCAAGAGCAATTCAGAGAGAATGGAGAAGTAGACGCTCGACGCTTTCCGCATTAATTCGAATTGGCGAGTGGTGTTTCGATAAGTGCGTCGTTCTTTCGGGAAACCGGAAATTGTTTTCTAACCACGCGATTATAATATTTGTGGAAGAGTATTGTTATGATTGGTAGTACATTACGGTAATCGTTGTAATGAATTATTATCTAGAGTCGGTGGCCATCGTGGTTCGTTTTTAATAGTCATAAAAACCGAGTCGAACGATAAAATTAGAAGGAGTGAGAATTAGTTTGATTTTACGTTACTTGGATACCACATTCATAATGTCATAAATGAAACTACTGATACTACTACACCTCTTATCACTTTAATTTCCCTTCGGTGGAGTTGAAATTGAAATTGCAATTAAATTCAAATTCGAACTCAAAGATAAAATTAAATTTAAATTCAGATTAAATAGAATATAATTCAAATTTCGTTTGAAAGTGTTAGCAATATTGGTTCCAGAATATCTGTACGCTTTGATCTTGAATATTTACACAGCACGTACACTAGCGCTCGAAAGTATCCGGACGCTTGTTTATCTTCTTACAGAATGTAATTTATGATTTTGTTGTTTAATTGTTATCGTTACGGTTGTGTGTAGCAGAATATTGTAATAGGATTAAATTGAATGTTGTGAATAAATTACTAAGCAAATATGCTATAACAATGAAATTAAAGTCTGTAGGTGTCGAACCTTATGGAATTGTTTTATTTGAAAAGTTCTTTATATTTGGGTTATTTAATTGCTAACTTATTAATTAAACAATATGTTACTAAATAATATGTAATTAAAAACTAATCGTGTATTTCATTTTAATACACTATTGGTAAATTTTTATCAATAGATAATTTCAATTAACAATATGTCGATTCCTTAAGAAGATAGTAAATATTACTTTCAGTCATTAAATTGTCACTAATATACATATTTCAGTAAAGAAACATTAGAAATTGATCAAGTTGAAAAATTTATCAGCGGTTGTGTACATACGTCCTAATAACTCAGTAAAAAAAATAAAAGGAAAAATGACAGGATAACATACTCGCCTCGCGATTACGAACAAGAAAAGTAAAATATTAAATAATTCAGGTCTTCGAACCAAGATGTCACGATTATATATTTTTTTTAACTCATTTGCATCACGAATCGGAATATACCGCGAGTAATATCTTCTCTGCATCACCGAACGAGAAATAATCCACCGTCGGTGACATTACACCATACCGTTGAATAAAAACATTTGCACTAAGAATTTTATATTTATTAATATATGTTATCCTTTGTACTCTGATATATCGTTATAATCAGTTAGTATTAATATATTAATAAAGCAACTTTATTAATAATATATTATTTTTTATTTATTATATTATATTATTTTTATACAATATATTTATTATTATATTATTTATATTAATAATATTTTATTAATATATTTTATTAATAATAATAGTTTATTAATATTTATATTAGTAAAAATAAATTAATAAATAGCAAATATTTAAATCGAGACGAGTTATAAATTATCTGTTAAATATTATTTTCTTATTTTTATATAATATACTTATTATTATATTATTTATATCAATAATATTTTATTAATAATAATAGTGTATTAATATTTATATCAGTAAAAATATATTAATAAAAAGCAAATATTTAAATCGAGACGAGTTCTAAATTCTCTGATAAATATTATTTTTTTATTCTTATATAGTATACTTATTATTATATTATTTATATTAATAATATTTTATTAATATATTTTATTAATAATAATAATTTATTAATATTTATATCAGTAAAAATATATTAATAAATAGCAGATATTTAAATGGAGACGAGTTATAAATTTTCTGATAAACTACACACGATCAATCGTATCGGCTTCGGTGATAATTGAGAGTCTCTGTAATTTAAATCGTGATGCAAATGGTTTAACAAAATATGATTTCCAACAGAAAGTGTTAACCATTATAGAACGTTGTACACTGATATCGGCACGTTGATCAAGTTGTTTCGAACCATCACGAAGTTGACTGGTAGATTAAGCAGTAAAGCAGCTTGCAAAGTAGCGTTCGACGATCTAATTACAACCACTAAGGTCGATGCAACGATCTAAGAGAGCAATTCGATCGGCTTGTAAGGGAGAAGTCGAACAGCTCGTGTAGAAACTCATACTCTACGTGCTCTACCTTGTAGATAGAGTCACGTTTTGTAATTCACACGTGTAATCTGGACTCGAGATCTCTTCTTGTTACGTCGTTAGCAGATACATTGTGCAGAACGTGGTTCTGGTATTGCAAAACAAACTTGTGAATCACAGCTGCTGAAACTGTAGGCTTTGTTGCGGGCCTGGTCGCCTTTTATTCGAGTAGGAGATAACAAACATCTCGATGTGGATAATATAAGTGGTTTAAAACAGCTTCTTAAGTTAAATAAGCATGACAGGATATAGTGTACTCGAAGCAGAATCGTACGCTTTGAGAATTTGTTTGGAATGGATTTTCATGATACTGGAATTCAATAATTTCTGAATTTGTTTAGAATGGATTTTTATGATACTGGAATTTAATAATTTTAGATTTTCTAAAAAACGAATTTCAATGATAATGGAATTTAATAATTTTAGAATTTGTATAGAATGAATTTCCATTGTATTAAATTTCAATTATTTTAGAATCTGTAAAGAATGGATTTTTATGACACTGGAATTTAATAATTTTAGAATTTGTTTAGAATGGATTTTCATAATACTGGAATTTAATAATTTTAGAATTTGTTTAGAATGGATTTTCATAATACTGGAATTTAATAATTTTAGAATTTGTAAAGAATGGATTTTGATGACATTGGAATTTAATAATTTTAAAATTTGTTTAGAATGGATTTTCATGATACTGGAATTTAATAACTATAGAATTTGTTTAAAATGGTTTTTCATTGCATTAAATTTGAATAATTTTAGAATTTGTAAACAACGAATTTCAATGATAATGGAATTTAATAATTTTAGATTTTCTAAAAAACGAATTTCAATGATAATGGAATTTAATAATTTTAGAATTTGTATAGAATGAATTTCCATTGTATTAAATTTCAATTATTTTAGAATCTGTAAAGAATAGATTTCTATGATACTGTAATTTAATAATCTTAGAATTTGTTTAAAATGAGTTTTCATGATACTGAAATTTAATAATTTTAAAATTTGTATATAATGAATTTTTACGATAATGGATTCAGTCGTTTAATTTATACCTGATTAAATTTATCAGAATAATTTTATAACATACCTAACCGTGGTATCATTCAAGATTTCTATAGATTTTTATAAATTTTTGAAATACCTGGTTAACGTTCCAGATCTGAGATATTTATAAGTTAAGAAAATCCTAGAAATTGTATCAAAGACTAGTAAACTCTCTTCAATTGGGTTTCTAAAATTAACTACTGCCGACGTTTATTTTTTTCTCTTTTGTAAAGAACGTATAACATATTTTACATTGTTCAACAAATCCTGAGGTTCTCAAGTTTCTCCATTCTATTGCTAAAACTATTTTAAAGAACAATTATTCCGTATCTTACGTTTCATTAATTGTTAATTCAAGCTCTAATTAAATATCTCAATTTTGACCAAACTCAAACTCAATTTACAAAGTTAGCGAAAATATCGTTTTATCTGAACTCACATTATACGAATTGATAGTCGTTAAAGAGATAAATAAATAATATGTGTACCTCGGAAATTATTCTAAATTTAGTATATCGAGTACTCTTTTAATAACAAATGACCAACGTAAAGGAGATAAATGTAACATTTATTTTTATTGATTTTCCTCGACTATTTCACGTCTTCGGTACAATGAAAATCTTTCAGTTCGCGTTGAAGTATCGTTTGCAATAAAAGTAGCGATTACTGTACCGTATAGACAGCGAAGAGCAATCAGTATGATCATTTAATCATTTGAAAGCTATTACTTAACAATGCTACGATTGTAACGTGCCTTCAGCAGGATCATTGCCTTCGAAGAAATATTCATCGTTGCTCTCGATACGAGTGGAATGTTTGAGACGAATAAAAAATGAAAGATAGCTTGTCTATTTTATTATTCATTAAGGAATGTGGTTTTTCGAACGTATATAGAAAGGGCATAGCCGGTTAAGGGGGGCAAAAGTGCAGCTAAACCGAATTCGACTTGCGATGGATCGTTCGATAGCTTATCAGGAAAAATCAATTTGTGCCAAGTTTCAACTTTGTATCTTCTCCGGGGGGGTTGTAAAGGGTAAAATTAAAAAATCACGTTGTTGCTTAATTACTCCAATCTTAGAGTATGAAAAATTCTAAAAAAATCAGAGATATTGCGGTTAGCGAAGCACATGTTACAGAATTTTTTCAGATTTTTAGATTGAGAATCCAAGCGATAGAAAATAGAAAACGCAAAAAAATTCAGAAAAATTCCAATTTCATATCGAAGGAATCGCGGATCTATGATTATACTTTTTGAGTAATTGTATATTATTGATGCTACTACGCTCTATTTTTTTCAGATTTTTTAATTAGGTGCGCCATAGTTAAAAAAATCAAAAACCGATCTTTCGCGATTCGAGTCGCTGAATTAACCCTCTATGGGACCGTGTGACTTTAAAGTTACAAACTGATGTATCTATATTTGAAAAAATTAATTTTCTTCAGTTATTACTGCACTGTTAAATTTAATTACTGTATTCATCTATAGCAATTATTGGTAACGGTGAGTACATTGCTTTAAGTTTATTTAAAGTTTATTTAACCCTCTATGGGAACTCTTTTCATCCGGATAAGCAATATATGGAATTTTATTTTTATTGCGACACTTGTGGTTATAACGCTTACTAACTTGATTGTATTTTTTGTTTGTTTCAGGTGAGTGTCCTTAAGAGTTTGTATGATACGCCGATTGTTGACCGAACGGGGTTGAAACCTTGTTAAGAGGTAATATTGTTTTTAACATCGTAATCACGTACATTGACATCGTTGTCTATCTAAAGTAAACGTAGTTTTATTGGAAAATATTTTCGTTTGTTATATTAGTATTTTTATTAGGATTATATATTATTCTGTTTATAAATAGTCATTTAGAAAGAGGGTAAAACTAAGAAGAATAGTTTTAAAGTGGACGCTCATAGTCAGGGAATTATTGTCCCTTTCTTTTAAATTATTGTTTCTCTTTTTTTAAGTCCCCGTCTCTTTATTTTACATTATTGTTCCTTTTTTTTAATTATTGTTCCTTTTTTTTAATTATTGTTCTTTTTTTTGTAATTATTGTCCCTTATTTTTTTAAATTATTGTCCTTTTTTAAAATTATTGTCCCATTTTTTAAATTATTGTCTTTCTTTCTTAAATTATTGTCTCTCTTTTTTAAATTATTGTCTTTCTTTCTTAAATTATTGTCTTTCTTTCTTAAATCATTGTCTTTCTTTTTTAAATTATTGTCCTTTTCTAGTTATTGCCTCTCTTTTTTAAATTATTGTCTCTCTTTTTTAAATTATTGTTCCTTTTTTTTTTAATTATTGTGTCCTTTGTTTAATTATTGTCCCTCTTTTTTAAATTATTGTCTCCCTTTTTTAAATTACTGTCTTTCTTTTAAATTATTCTCTCTTTTCTTTTAAATCAAGTATGCCCAACCTTCTATACCTTCACAGCCAAATGTTTTAACAAAAATTTCCCAAGTACCATACATAGTTTAAATATTTTTTACCAGTTCACTGTAACCTACACTACGTATGAGAATCTCGAAACAATTACCCTAATAAAACAATATATTGATCATAAAAATATCAATTTAAACATAAACATAATATTTTAGACTCTGAAATAAAAAAAATATATTTCGTTGGCTCTTGAAAACAATTCGCAATTAATCACTGTAACACTAAATTAAAAGCAAGCACGATTAAGCATAATTATTCATAGTTAAAATTATTCAATTAATCAAATTCTTATTCAATTATTCCAATTTTGGTTACACGTCGCTAGCCGCATAAATAATGGTCCAAGGACCGCGGGTTGGGCGCATCTGTTTCAAATCGTTGTCTCTGTTTCTTTCTGGCCAATGAAATTTGTGTTAATCTTCTCTCAAACACTCTGTACATTTATATTAATTCAAAATATATCTCACCCTGGTCGAGGCCGATTTTAACGGATTAATTTAAACGGTTTTCGAAACAAATCGAGTTTGAATTGTTTCATGCACGCGTCATAATACAGAATGCCCAAAGTACAAGTTGGGAGTTAGTGGCTCGTTCGTGATAGGATTCTCCGTTAATTGCAGATACACGCTGTTTCAGTGCATCTGCTGAATGCAAGCATTGTTTGTCGTACACGAATGTCAATATATCTTGCAAGGTGTTGCGTTCTCGGTCGAACGAGGACATTTCAAATAATCAGATTGAATCGTGTTACGTCACAATCGCATACAGGAGAAGCACTGTACAAATGATTAAACGTGACAATATTTCTGTTTCAAAATTATATTTCTTTTTGTGCTTGCAACGATTCTGAGGTATTCGTGTTTGAGAATGGAAAAGATTCGAACGTAGGTAGATCGAGTCGAATTAGATATTTTTCTGTTTCATGGTGGAAAAATAATTGTAAAAATTTAGAAAGATAACTTTTTATTGTAAGTTCGTAATTAATACATATTTAGTTTGAGTTTGAATAAATTTAGTTTGAGTTTGAATAAATTTAATTTGAGTTTGAATAAATTTAGTTTGAGTTTGAATGAATTTAGTTTGAGTTTGAATAAATTTTGTTTGAGTTTGAATAAATTTAGTTTAAGTTTGAATAAATTTAGTTTGAACATTGTTGATAAAAAATGTTGTTAAATTTAAAAATCTTTTAAATTAAAAATTATTTTTCATGATTGACATTACTTCTATTTCAAAATTATATATATTTTTTGTATTTGCAACGATTCTGAACGTATTCATGTTTGAGAATACAAAAAATTGGAACGTAGTAGGTAGACCGAGTCGAATTGGATAATTTTCTATTTGATAGTGGAAAAATAGTAGTAGAAATTTAGAAAGTTAACTTTTTATCGTTAATTCGTAATTAATACACATTTAGTTTAAATTTAAATAAATTTAATTCGAGTTTGAATAAATTTAGTTTGAACATTGATGATAAAAAATGTTAAATTTAAAAACCTTTCAAGTTTTCAATTATTTTTTATAATTGACATTGCTTCTGTTTCAAAATTATATTTCTTTTTGTATTTGCAACGATTCTGACGAAAGTTAACTTTTTACCATAAATTCCTAATTAATACACATTTAGTTTAAATTTGAATAAATTTAGTTTGAACATTGATGTTAAAGGATGTTAAACGTAGAAATCTTTTTAAAATTATTTTTCGTGAACACGTAAAGCTAATATTATGATAATAACATAAGTCTGCCAGCTTTATTTTTGAGCTGTATATCACTAACCGTTTCGTTAGCGATAAACAAGTTTTAATTTTAAATTACCAAATAAAATGGCGGGAGAAAAAAAGAAGCAGTTATTCTTATAATTCTAAGAACAACCACAGAAGATGAGCACATAGAATTACTTAGAAACACAGATATTACGCTACAGTGGCTCATTAAGACCGCAGTAAAAATACATTTTCACTTACTCATGGTCATACTATGTGGACATAAAACGGAAAGTAAATCGCCGATGAATAAGTCAGACGATGCGGTTTTGTGACCGATTCGGTACTTTTGTATTTTACTAACTGAAAACAGAGATCACATATTTTTCCACTTTTTTTTTTATGACCACGGAAATACCAAAACATAATGAGAAATGTATTCACGTTCATTTTTAATCATTTCGATACTAATGCTGATTATAATTACTTAACATCAAACGAACATTATTGTTTGAATATTGAAAGGAAGTTAAAGCGATAAGAGTCTGGTAGGATGACTAATTTTTCAGAGTTGTCGAGACTCTAAAATTTTACGCAGTATGGAATAATATTAACATATCTGTTATAATGAGTAAGATTTATAGGTTTTGGAGATACTGTGTAGTTTTATTGCTTAACACGATTCAAATAATTTTCAGTTGCTTTCGTATAAATATTAACAGTCCGAGTTATTTTGTTAATACTAGAACCACCGTCGATTTAAGTACACCTGTTTCTACCAAAGAATTAAAAATAATAGGTTCTTGAAAAAAGAAAATATATAAAATCCAAGAGAAATAAATCTTTATCCGTATTCGTTACAGAAAGACGCAAAGAATTGTTTGTTGTAAATTTCTAGAAATTTATATGAGAAATTGTAGAGTCATTTTGACCACTTCGGTAGTTCTTTACTTTTGTTCTTTAATTTCGTTCACATTTTATCTGTTAACACATTGATAACGGGACCTGATTTTTGTTAAATCTACGATATAGAATTAAAATAAATTCTTACTTACATCAGTACAACGACTATTGTTTTTGTAAAACTTAATAGGAAATAAAGTTACGATCCAATAAATTCTTGCTTACATACTTTCGAGAATAAATTGTATTTTAAACATAGCTCTTAATCTAAAATTTCAACTGAACAGATGACTTTTTAAATATAATCTTTCATATCTCGTCGTTCACTATTTTTACCTTTTCAAGATATGAAATATAAAATACCAGAAATTTCGTCAGCCGTCCGTAACGTGTTAATCAACGCGGTTATTAATAACCGCAACGGATTGATGTAACGTTGTAACCTTACAAAAAAAAAAAAAAAAAAAAAGAAGTAGGAAGTAAGCACATAGCAACGTTTCAATTTTTTTTACGACGATACGAAATCGTACGAACTTCGCTTTCGGTTATTATTAACTCGGTAAAAGTGGCAATAGACCGTAAAGAAAAAAGATGGCGTCGTTCGAACTGGTTGTAACTCTTCCGAAATTAAAACTAAACGGTAACGGACAAGAATAAAAATAGGAATAAAAAAAAGAAAACTTTCACTGGATAACGATGCTGTAATCGATGGTGCGCGTGTTCCCTTCGCGTAATGGTCGATTAAGGCCGATGTTACGATTGGTAATGGCGGCTAATAAAACCACCGACGAGTCGACGCTTCAAGAACTCGAGCGTACGGCTTCCTCTCCAACTATCAACCGCGTGAAAACGAATCTCTAGCATTGATGCGGCGAGAATAATGCGAGCTCGCGTAGAATGGATGGATTCAAAAGCAAGCTGAACGCTCGTGTACATACACGAGCTACTCGATTCGCCGTTGATTTGTAATTAACGTCGTAACACGAGCCATGGTTGCGGTTAATTAGTACAGAGTAACGAAATTCAAAGCAAAACCGAATATTAGTCAAACAGTGCATGCATTACAGATTTCGCTGTATTTCGAGATAGAAATTGTTCTACTATTTAAGAAATTTAAATAGTCGTGTTTTATCGTGTTTGGAAACTAGAATATTTATTTCT
>SMSQ01018916.1:0-22425 GCA_019453375.1 Ctenoplectra terminalis | reverse complement strand
AAAATTTTAATTTAAAGATGATACTTAAAATTTAAAAATAATACTTATTTATTAAAATTTTCTATACTTTTGTTGTCTATTTGGAAGGTATAACAATAAGTAAAGTTTTTATAGTAAATAATAACTAAATTGCAGATCGTGGTGAAATATGTGTTATATTTGCATTTACACATGATATGAAATAATCATTATATTATCGTCATTGTTCCTCCCCAGCATTGTACTAATTATACCTTTTCTTTTCAAAGAAATATAATCAAATATAACAATTAAATGTAACACAATATTATAACTGAATTGCAGATTCAACGAAATTGGACGATTGAAATCCATATAACAACAGATTTACTAACACTAAGAAATTTAATAACGCCATCAGTAGCTACCTATATTCTTTGACAGATTAAATCATAAAATTAAATTGCGCTCATCGAAGCTTTTCACTAATAGCTTTTGCTATTTAACCCTCTATAGTCCGAATTTTGTTTGTGTATCAGAGAAAAAAACTACGATTCATTACAGTATTTTACTTCGTTTGAAAAATTTTTAAAGTAATAATTGTTATAGATGGATTGTGGTATCACTACAATAGTACAATAACAAAATTTAATAGTACGGTGATAACTAAATGAAATAAATTTTTTTAAATATAAGTACATTAGTATGTGACTCTTAAGTCACATGGCGCCATAGAGGGTTAAATACATTCAATACTCTAATATTGTAAAAAATAAAACATTATGCTTTTCAATAAGTTAATTGATTTTCAAGGAAACAACGTAATTCGTTTAAAGTAACGATTAATCCTTAGGATCCACCTTAACACTAGAACTACCAAAGTGGTCAAAATGACCCATTCGTAATTTTTTACAGCAATTTTATAAATTTACTATGGCATCTCAGAGACAATTTTCTGTGATTTTCTGTTAAAAAAGTAGATAAAGCTTTGTTTCCCTTGCATTGTGTATCTTTTTATATACCTTTCATTATGATTTTTTCGGTAGAAATAAGTATGCTTTAATCGTCGGTAGTTCTAGTGTTAAATACGAGTTTCTAACGTATTATACGAGTATATACTATAAAAGTTTCTCGAAGTATCAACGTCAATATTCAAACGCCAATATACATAAATATAATTCAAACATTTCACGTATCACTTTCAAAACAAATATTATATAAAAATAAATACCAATCCATCAGAAACAAGATTCAAATCAAACTCTGCACTGCGATTACTCTTTCAACAAACTTAAACTTAATACTTAACACATTACGGACGGGTGACGAAATTTCTCGTATTTTATATTTAATATCTTGAAACGTTAAAAATAGTGAACGACGACGTATGAAAGATTACTTTTGAAAATAATCTTCTTAACTCAAACTTTAAATTATGATCTATCTTTGGAATACGAAACTATTCCTAAAAGTACTTGAGTAAGCATGAATTTATTCTAACTTCATTCCGTAGTAAGATTTACAAGAATAAAGTCCCATCATCAATGTGTTAATTTAACACATTAATAATTAATTTACTCAACAATACAGAACAGCTTACTTCAAACTGCAAACCAATTGAAAAACATCAAATCGACGATCCATTTTAGTTAAAAAATATGAAATTAAACGAGAATTTTCATAAAATCCACTAACGATTACAGAGTACATAAGAACAGAGAAAAAATCACCTCTGGCTTAGAACGCAACGAGTAATCATTTTCCCCCTTTCGTTGAAATGTATCGCCGACATCGTTACCGGTTTAATTCCAGGGCTCTCGGTCGTACCGGAGATGGCTACACGTGGACGAGGGAGGCCTGCACCAGCGCGAAAAGCTCCGGGCTTTTGGAGAGAAAGCAGGCAAGGGCGTGCAGAGCGACGCCGGACGTGATGCCCAGCCTAGTGCAAGCGGCGAGGGATACCTCGACGGTATGCCAGCAAACATTTCGACATCGTAGGTGGAATTGCAGCAGCATCGAGCGTGCGCCAGATTATACGCCTGAATTACTTACCGGTATGTTCTGTATCGACACGCAACAGTTTCTATTTAACCCCTCGGAGACCGGCCGCGAAACTGGCCTCTGGGCTCATCTAAGATTCCATTTTGTCAGACATTGATATAAAAAAAGATATCCAAGTGTAGATATTGATGTGATTTCCCGCATTGAAATATGAAGCATGGTAAAAGTAATGTGAGTAGAAGATTGAAAGGAGTTGAAGAGGTTAAGGGGAGGTTAACGGTGCTTAAACGAGTTTTTGAAATTGGGAAAGAAATAAATATCGTTTTCTTGAATACTTAAATATTTTATATTTCAAGTTAAATACAGGGCAATTTTTTTTATTGTATTTTTTAATTTGTGGAACAGGTAGATATATTATATTTTTAACATTTTAGTATTTTAATCATGAAATTAAGCATGCGTAACTGTCATATAAAACAAAAGAGTAAACATTAACATTTTTTTAACACTTTACATATTTTTAACATTTTTGTATTCTAATCATCAAATTAAACATGCGTAACTGTGTCGTATAAAACAAAAGAGTAAACATTAACATTTTTTTAACACTTTGACGGCCGCACATTTATCGCATCGCCTTCAGATTAGCGCCGGAAATATTTACACAATCGTTTCTAGCATAATTATTAATAAAAAAAAGCGTTAAGATCATTGTTACACTATTTTTAAAATTTCTTTAAAAATGGTATGCATTAGTATACAAACATCGAAATGACAGCAAGAAACCATTTCCAGAAAATAGTTGTACAAAATCACACGCACGTGACAGCGGCCGTCGATGTGTTAAGAATGTATATTTAAAGTTCTGATATAAAAGATCAGTTTTTTTAGAATACTTAAATATCCTTTTTGAAGCAGTATTGTGTATTTTTTAATTAATTGTTGCTGGATATATATATGCTTGAAAGTCAATTAAGAAAATCTTAAAATGTTTTACACAAGCTTTAACATTTTTAACTTATTTTCTTACTTATGTAATTAATAGAAAGATGTTGAGTTTGTTTAACAAAAGAAGAAAAAAAAATGAATAGTTATAAAAATATAAATAATAGAGTACAATGATAGAATTAGTGAAAAGTAAAGGCTAAAAATTCATCGATTGCGCATGCACATAAATCTGACTAACGATAACATTTAGCATAATAAATTTTGTTACAGACTGCTTTTGTTCGTGTTGCATATGTAATTTATCGCGACAATTCGATATGGTTCGAAGTAATACATCGAGTCTTCGTAATGTATTTGTTTCGTTAATGCATGAACTGGCTGATCAGAGAAAGTGAACTGACATTCGCGAACTGACACGAACATGTCCCTAACATTAAATCCTTCTCTTTCACTCAGAAATCATTTTTAATATCTAGATTAAAAACCATTTCCCAGATATGAATTTACGAACGAGTTAAGTCAAGCAATTTCCATTCGTATAAAAAAAAGTCTATTTTACAATTTTCATTTATTTTTCGTATAATTCTACACGCGCTATATTTAACGCTAGTTTGTTTTCGAAACAAATAAGAATCGAAAATAATATTTCGTTAAATTAAAAAAATTCTTAAACTGTTAATACAGGGTGGCCAAATAACTCTGTTCATCTGTAATATTTTCGTTATTTTTAGAGATATGAAAAAATTTTATTTACAAAAGTTGTATAACACAAAGCGGATCACAACATGCCAGTAATAATTTTTTTATCAGTGGAATATTTTTGGAAATTTCAAAGTTACCTCTACTTTTTTAAGCAACATGATATACTTTTTTATTCCTAATAGAATAACGAATGTACAATCAATTTCAATGATTTCTAATAGAAAATCATTCGGTAATAAATAAAGAAGCGCAACAATGAGTTTTACTACCAAGTATTCAATCTAAGATTAGTATCGTTGAATCGCTAAAGCCCATACCTACATTTTTTATTATTTCAAGATTGAATTTAACACGTATTAGAATAATTTTTTATTTCACATCTTGTAGCATTACTGGTTTTCGCGGTACACAATATCGTTTAACTTTCTTCAAAAAAAGTAATAAAATACTGAAATGTTAGATGACCGAGGTGACCACGAAATTGACCCACAACGTCCTATCCATTCATTCAGAAAAATCCTCTATTCAGTGTACCTCTTACTGTACATGGATGTATATACCCTAATATAACGCCACTTGATGTCCAAACATATGATAATCTATAAAAGATAAATCCACAAATCAGAAAGATGAAAAAGAACCTTATATTTTAATTTTATTTCATGCAGTATTTTTTCATACACGAGGACAAACATTCTCGTTTTTATCAAAGGAACTTTATACCAATTGAAGAATTTATCTCAAAACATAATATATCAAACTAACAATGCTACATTATTCTGCAGAATTTAACTTTTCTTACGATATAAAAACAATTAAAAATGATCAATAGCAACTGATATCACAGTAACATAATAAATCCGGCCATGCTTTAATCGATTACTTACAACCTAATATTCCATTTACATAACAAATTATTTTAATTACAATCAATCATATATTTTTTATTTTTACAACGTCAAAGTTGAAGGTCATAATGTTCCAACCATCATATTTATTTATCAAGAAGAATTATTCTTCCCTAAAAATTATTTCCGTAGCGTAAAACGATCACACAGGAGAGGTTATTACTAAAAACGATACGAGTCTTAAAATAAGGATCGAATATCCTTTTTTGAAGGATTTCATGGTAAATAGGAAGACCTCGAAGAAGCGGCTCAATTAGTGGCCATTATCAAACCGGTGCTTCCTTCCTTTCTACCAGCTCTTTCCAGCGCTCTCGGATTAACCGTTGGTATTTGACGATAATTATATTGTAAATAAAAATGTTCCCTGGGCAAGAGGAGATCCTTCATTAATGAGAAAACCGAGAAGCTCGCCGTGAGTTTTGGAGTGGCGATGAAAAACACATGGTTCCTCGATACGTATTGGAGCAGTGGAAAAGCCGCCCTTTCGCTGCCGCTATGCTAATCAGCTTTCCTTCAATTATTTCAAACCGGCTGCGAGCAGAGGAAAGACCGTGAATGCGGCCTCTAAAGGCACCACGGACTGTGTTATTACCGATTTCATTCGGAAACGTTCGAGAGATCTGCCTTCTTGCCTCGTTAATTGCCCGCCTTGGAGATTTCTTATTAGAAAATCGCAGCTTCGCTTCGACCTTCGACCCAATTCACAGAAAGACTTTACTCGGTAGTCGTTAAAGCTTCTTATGTAACGAAAATAGAATTAAATGCGAGCTTGTTAGGCAACTTTACTAATGGACAAGTTGAGCAATGCCCGTTAGAAGGAAAGGTTTACCATGCAACTTTTTGGTTCAACGTTTTTGTGTAACATTATATTTATTGCAATTTTACAATAAACTTAATTTTAACATGAAAATTTTTTATTGCTTATTATTCTATATGATTAGTATACAAACTGAAATAAACAAAAATATGTTTATTGTTAGACTATAATATTTGATGCGTTATTTCGATTTCTAATAATTATTTTTTATCTACTTAAGATCAAATTGCAATATCATAACGTTATTCTAAACATTTTTCTAAGCTGATTTAGAGACATTGAGAAGAATATTTACATGTATAATAAATTGTTATATGTAGTAGAGAAATATGCGTAGTATTCAATTTAAGCGTAGAAAATAGTATTTCATTTATTTTGACTATTTCGATATTTTTTGTATTCGAAATCAGATTGAAGTTGGAAGAAATGGTTTTTAAGTACAAGTGTAATAAACTTCAACGCTCTTTGCATTTCATTCCACATTTTGTGATATTTTTATTAGTAATTGCAGAGAGGATTTCCAAATTATCGTTCATGGTTGTTAAAAAATTTATTTATTTGTTCAAAAATTAATTACACAGCTTACATTTTCTCTTTCTTAAGGCTTTTTATCGTGAAATTATATAAAAATTTGTTATTATTAAAAATTTCAGATAATGGCACGAACTTATAATTTATATACAGTATAGACAACGTTCTCAACAATTTCCTTAAATTAACAAATATAAATTTAATTATCTATAATATTTTTTCAAATTTTATTGTCGATGTTATCAATCTTTCTAAAATCATCGACCGAATTTATTTTCACTTGATATCGAATAAAAATATTAAACTGCACAGAGATATGAAATTTATTATTATGTCAAACGTACGTACTAGATTATTAAAAAATATAAAACTAATATTTACATCAAGTACACATGTACTTGTTACTTGTCACAAAAATATAATATTATCTTGGTTAAAAATGAAGTTATTTTATAATTTTGACTTATTCCAATATTGATTCAATTTTGATCGTTTTAGCGATGTAAAAAGTATAAGTTAAATTAAAAACACTCTAAGAACCCAATCTACAGCTTAGCTCGTGTAAAAATTTTTTGAAAAGCTTAAGATTGTTAAACAATTTTTTTCTAATAACTTATGATTTTTAGTATGCAAAATTATAATCCATAGTTTAAGTAATTTAATAATTATATTTACGTAAGATTACAGTTGTAAATAGGGAATTGTAAATAGGTTTACGTCCTTCTTATGTACAAATACATAGCAAATTTTTTAAAATTCAAAACGTCTATTTTCAACAATTATTTATAAATGACTGATATCATATCGCTAGAAAATCATAATGACTCCATATTCTGCTGTAGTATATTAAATAACTAAAACCTAAATCTAATATTAAACTACAAACTTATTTCACTTTATCTTGCCAAAGAAGTAAATCAAATCATACAAATATTAAATTCTATTAAGTCATCCCATAAATAATGTCGTTCCTCGACGCTAATTTTCAATGTAAGATATTAATATATGCATTCATTTTTAATCGTGTCTGTATTGACCATTCTTTTCTATGATTTCTTTCTATCTATCAAGTAGTTTATGTATTCCTTCTTCAAAAAGTTTCGGATGCTCTTAGCTAAAAATCTTCTTCAATACTTATTTTAAGTGCCCATTATTGTAGAATTTTTGTTGTCGATTGAAAAATGTTATAATAATTGGAATAAGTAGTAATTGGTTGTGGCGAATGTGATATAAGTTTCCAATTTTTAGTTTTTTAAACGCTATATCACACACAGAAAAGATGACCTTAGAAAAAATTAAAAATATCCAATACTTTTTTTGAAAAATAAATAATCAAATTACTTAACAGATGGGAAAAGATCGTGAAAAGTAATGGTCGATGATTAAAAATAAATATATGTCTCAATATTTCGTAATAAAAATTAGTGTCGACGAACGATATTACTTATGGAATAACCTAATAATTATAATTCCATGATACAAAACCATAAATACAGTCCCTTTAATTTTTCTGTCGAAGACTTCATTCGAACGCAATAAGTTTCTTAAAATTCCGCATTTTGAACTATAAATACCAATGTAAAAATGTATCGAGTTGAAAAAATAGATTCTCTTGTTCTAAAACAGGAACCAGGGAGCAAGCGTTTGTGTATGCAATGTCAGCTGCAGCTGCAGTTTGGAGGCTAGCGAGAGGATGCGCTCTGGGCAGCCTTGCGGCTTGTTCCTGCGCCACTCCGCCACGAAGAGAGCCACTGTCGCCGTCCGCCTTGATTTCACCATCGTCCTTCACCGCGACGCCGGTTTCTTTTGGTACACTGTCCGTCAGGAACTCCTTCAAATGGGGTGGTTGCGGCGACGATGTTAGATCCGCGTCCCGGATGGCCAAGAGGTTTCTTCAAGGCGCGACACCTCCTGGCACAGGTGCAACGGCGAAGTTTATGCACGCTGTTAACATGCACAACAACCGAGCTGGTCGAAGGGTAACTGAAATAATTGTATTAATATACAGTGATAAATAGAGAAACAAGAACGATCGTGATCGCAGAGATACTAACGATCAGTTACTTTATGGATAATTTTATTTTTGAATTTATCGTCTGCACGTTATTGATATCGACGAGACTACCTGGTTTTCTTAACGGCTTGAGACTTTCTGATAAATATTTCGAGTACTTTTGATAAATTCGTTAAACTTATAACATATGTGTTATCGCTATAATTTTTTATTTAAACAGTTAACCCTTTGCACTCNAATATACAGTGATAAATAGAGAAACAAGAACGATCGTGATCGCAGAGATACTAACGATCAGTTACTTTATGGATAATTTTATTTTTGAATTTATCGTCTGCACGTTATTGATATCGACGAGACTACCTGGTTTTCTTAACGGCTTGAGACTTTCTGATAAATATTTCGAGTACTTTTGATAAATTCGTTAAACTTATAACATATGTGTTATCGCTATAATTTTTTATTTAAACAGTTAACCCTTTGCACTCGAGAGGTGACTCGCACTCACCACTTGGATTAATGCAGCGACTCGAATCGCGTATAATATAATTATTTTATTTCAACTTTTCGTGTATCTTTACATTATACAAGACTTAATATTGAATCTTAAGCTTTATAACTTTGGTTCCTGCAATATTTTAGAAAGCACTCGTCAAAATCCGTTCTCTGTTCCTTGGGACAAGTATCGAAAAAATGTGTCTTTCGAGTGCAAAGGGTTAAACTTATTTATTAAATGATCAGACAATAAATAAAAGAATTTTAAAAGGCTGACTGTATTTTGATGTATTAATTCGATACATTGCGCATACAGTGGCGTGCTTATAAATAAGGAAATTGGTCCGATAATACATATTTAATTATTCTGAAGTTGCAATTTTTATGTCTCTTTTTCTTTTTGTGTCTTTTTGTGTCTTTCGAGTGCAAACGGTTAATATATTAGTTGATAATTTATATACCCGATACATTATTTAGAATAGTATAGTTCAGAATAAACTCGTTGAATTTCTGAATTTCAGTTTATAATTTTACGAATGTAAAATCAGTATAAGTTGAAAAGTTAAACTGAATTTCAACATCCTGAGAAAAATGGAAATCAAATTAAATATGAAATTGATCTCAACGACAACACGCAATGAACCTCAAATAATAATTATTTTTATCAACTTTTTTTTAATTGTAAAAATAGATTTTTGACAACATACAACAGACATCTTAAAGACGTCTATTTTGCGTCCATTTTAGGATTGAACGTTTCACGACATAACACGTTACAAATTACATTTTAACTCTCCTATATATTTAAAAGCTGGCGCTAATTGTATAACAATTATGATTGTGTATCTTTTTGTAAAATATAATAAAAAATTCTTTCACTGCACTTATTTCACTGCACACAGAGTCCGAAAATTGGATTCCAATAAAGTACAAAGTAAGGAAACTGCACAAATAAAAGAACAAATTATAAATAATTAAGTCGCGTAGACTCGAACACAATAGGAGGGTTAAAGACATCTTGGTTTGTAACACATGTTTTAAAAGCATATTTAGGGTGTTTTTAAGACGTCTTGAACGCCCAGAACAGTCGTATTTAACATTAGAGCTACCAAAGTGGTTAAAATGGCATCTCGCAGGCAATTGTCTGTGATTTTCTGTTAAAAATGTAGACAAAGCTTTGTTTACCTTGCATTTCGTATTTTTTTATATACCTTTCATTATAATTTTTTCGGTAGAAATAAGTATGCTTTAATCGCTGGTAGTTCTAGTGTTAAGATATGCATACGATATTCTGTACTTTGTGAAATATGAAGACGAGAAAGGAAAATATTACAGTTTAACAATTTTCATTTTCTAGTGGTCGCATTAAATAGACGTCTGTCTATTATTTTATTGAATATCTAACTTATAATTTTATTACTTTTTAATATATAAAATATTGCTAAACATTGGGTAGTATTCAAACATTTTTAAAATTTCACCTAATAATTCAATTTTTAATGCTTCATACAATTCTCTTAATTATAAATTATAATGATTATAATTTCGTTATCTTAAAATTGGTGTTACTAAAACTATAATTTGAAGTTATAATTTTATTACTTTTTAATATATAAAGTATTGCTAAACATTGGGTAGTATTCAACCATTTTTAGAACTTCTCTTTATGATTCAATTTTTAATGCTTCATACAATTCTCTTAATTATAAATTATAATGATTATAATTCTGTTATCTTAAAATTGGTATTACTAAAACTATAATTTGAATTTCACGTGTAATACACAATCAAGGAACGCGTTTGCCTGTTTTTAAGCGTTGCTTCAAAAAATTAATTATCAGAAGCGATATGTAACCTTTATGCGTGCGTATTACAAGACAGTATTTATGTATTACAAGGCAGTGGAACAATCCTTGATCCTGGAATGCAAATGTCACGGAGTGTCCGGATCGTGCAGCGTACGTACCTGTTGGAGAGGACTTGGTTCATCAGGACCATCAGCCGCAGGAAGTCGTTTGCTTCGAAGATACGCAACTGCAGCGGAAGTTCGACCAAGATCAGGAGGGAGACTACCACCCTTGTATCATCACGATAATCTGTTGTACACCACCAAAAGCCCGGACTATTGTTTTCCTGACAAAAAGAGAGGAAGTCTCGGAACTGTCGGCAGGTAAATCAAATTTCTTTTTTTTCGCTTAGTACTGTAAGACCGGTTTCACGCTAACGGTTTACAAGCGATTGTTTCGCCGCATAACAATTGCGTGGCTGTTGCTTTTCTCTTAACAATACATACCAGCGATTTCACTTTGTTAGCCGGTTGTTCGAAGAAATAGAATCAGATAAAGAGCATTATAAAATTATTTCGTCGAATCAATTAACAATAATTCTGTATCTCGATAGAACAATTTTGTGCACTGCTCCCAAATTTATTCAAAAATAGTGAATATTTTCTTGTAATTTATTCCTGACTATGTTTTTCAAAGTGTTCGTAAAGAAATTTTTTCTACGGACTTCTTGAAGCTATTTATTGTCAACAATAATACTGGACATTGTTGGAAGAAATTTTTATCAGAATAATATTTTATTCGATATTCGACTTCAATACCTTTTCATTCATTCGTTATTCCTTATTTTGTTATTCGAAATAATTATCATTCTTGGTGTATTTTGGAAAAAGACTTTTTATTCGGTTTTTCGCAATACAAATGACGGATACTATTTTTGTCGATTTATTTGTTCCGCATGAATAGCAACTAATTCGTTTATTCGGTATTTATGAGTACTAATAACCGAACTTTATTCGTTGCCATTTTATTCGTTATTTGTCATAACTTTCATAACATTGATCAACGATACATGCCAATTTGCGTATACATAGCACAAACCTCGCCAATAGCCAATGCTCCTGCCGGAGTCAATATTTTTTATTAACATTGGATAAGCGAAACTACAACCAACATTTTCACTAAGGAAAAACTTTAAGTCGTCCCAAGAATAGGAAAAATCATTCCTTAAGGTAACTTACACNAATGACGGATACTATTTTTGTCGATTTATTTGTTCCGCATGAATAGCAACTAATTCGTTTATTCGGTATTTATGAGTACTAATAACCGAACTTTATTCGTTGCCATTTTATTCGTTATTTGTCATAACTTTCATAACATTGATCAACGATACATGCCAATTTGCGTATACATAGCACAAACCTCGCCAATAGCCAATACTCCTGCCGGAGTCAATATTTTTTATTAACATTGGATAAGCGAAACTACAACCAACATTTTCACTAAGGAAAAACTTTAAATCGTCCCAAGAATAGGAAAAATCATTCCTTAAGGTAACTTACATTCTTTCTGTGACACTCTGTGTAACATAATAAATTTACGATAAGTTAATATACTGTAGTAAAATTAGGTAAATCAAAGAGTATACAAAATAAGATACGATACTAACAGCACGAAAATGCAAATTTTCTTCAAGCCTCTCCAAATTTGTTGGAGCGCACGTGCTTTTATCAGAACGAATATAGGACACTCAAGCTTGCAATAGTAACTTCGAGTATTGTACAACTCGTTTATAGATGTTGTGGCGTGTATAAACAGCCACCTCGTCTCTGCGAGCGAAATATCAAATTTCTGTATTATTATTCTGTAGCTTTCTCTTCTATTCTGTGTCTAAGTTTCTCACAGTTTCGCGCGAGTGTGGTCGATTTTCGTATACATTTGACAACCAGGTCAGTTCGAGCTACTGACGCTTACATTTTTCCACTTTTCTTTTTCTCGAGCTTTTCACGTCCAACATTTCCTTTAGAACTTCATTGCAGTGTTTTCGATTTTTAACACTTTGCGTACGGCTCGTGAGATATCTCGTACATATCAAGCCGAACTTTGTGGCCGGCATACGAGATATCTCCTTTTAACCTGTTAAGTGCGTTTGACGCGTATACACGTCAGGCCGAATCTCTTCTGCAGTGCGTTCGACGTGTATACACGTTATGTAAAATAAATTTTTCTGACTAATAAAAATATAATCATTCCTCATTTTTTGTAAAAATTTATAGTAGGACCATTTACCTTGCATTTGACTTTAATCGCTTGATTTTAACTCCGCACCCTGTGGTGGCCTTTGCAAACTAAATTCCGCACTTAACAGGTTAATGTTTTTCCGATTTAATCGACAACTCAAAGAATTAAAAATAGATTTTCTTGTTATGTTACTAGAGCAACGAAACCCTGCGCATTTTATAACAATTGGTTAGTGAAATAAATGAATGTTATAATTCCGAAAAAGTAGAAAACAATCGGTCAGTATAGCCATTACATCGGTAGATTTTTGTCAGTCGTGCATCGTACCTTATAAAGTGTTTTATCGTTGTACATTTTGTTATTTCAAAGTTGGCGTTTTAATTTGTTAGGAAACAGCTTTTTATTTATTTTACGAAAAAGGCCCTAATTCTAAAAAAGTAACAAAATATCTCAAATAAATAAAGAAAATAAAAGTCAAGATGAATTATTGTTTCATGATTTATCGGATGCACCAAATGCACACTTCAAACGAAAATGAATATAGTGACAATGACAACATTCTTGAATTAAGTGATGTTAATGTGCATATATACGTTGTATAAATTTTTTGTGGAGCGCTTAAAAATATGCGGGCCCTGGAAACGCGTTGAGCGAGCAGAGTACCGTACTCAATGTATTAATGTCTTCTTCAAGATTTTTTCTAAGGCCTGATTACCCTTCGGTTATAATTGCTAACCAGGTCCTGCAAATTCGATACCTTCACTCTTTTCTACTTTCTCTTTCGTTAGTTTTCCCACGTATCTAGCTTTCCTCTGCTCCTTTAACTATTTCTTTCAACCTACATCTCTTCCTTTCTCTGCATCTCGTTTTTTTAACGGCTGACATTTTCGCCCTCGTGATCAGTGGATTGTTTATCGCCGTTTTTACTCGCCATTACGCTGCCGTTCAGTCTGTTATATTTTTATAAAAATAAATTGAATTGAGAAGAGAGTTGAAACCTTTCGACATTCCTTCCACTCAGGTGCAATAACAAGATAATGACCAATTAACTCTTTGTGGTTGAAGTCCGATATAGTTCCAGCGTAGTACTTTTATTGTTCTGGTCGTAGACGAGAATATTTTCGACTACGCTCCGTAGCACAACGTAACTTATCTTATCGCACTCTGTACACATGTTTAATCATTGTACAAGGAAATACTTAAAGAAAAAGGTGAAACTCCTATATTGCACCTCAAATTCATGCGATTCATACGCAATTTGTGTAACGCAAATGTAATATCGCACGAAAGACCATTTTCTGAAGAAAAAAGAATGGTAAACTGCATATATTATGACGGAACGAAGGCGGTCGAAGCAAATAATTCTTATGTTCCAATAGAAAAATTAAAAATGAAAGAAGGGAATCAGATTATTATTACAAAACCTGTATCCAAAAACTAGGATTTCATATTGAGGATTGTTTTGAAAGATATATTGTTTGAAAGATGTTTTGAAAGAAAGATATATTTTGAGGAAGAAATATAATACACAGTAAAAAATATTGCATTTTATTGGAATACGATAATTTATTTACGTAAAATGAATTGTATAGGTTTTTGCAGAAACAATTAATCGAGTTTACGTCTTCCTCCGTATCAGCAAAAGTGATTCTAACTAACAGAGTACCCATACTAAAATATACATATTACGATTACAAAAAATTAAGATGCAATGATAATATTGATATCAGTATTAATAATTATAAAAATAATAGGTTCAATACTGCTAACAATAGATAAATATTACTAAAAAACTATGAAAATTTCTTTTAACACTTGTTAACTCTCTGGGGCACGCTGGGATTAAAAGAGTCCCACCTTTTCGATGCACCGTAATGCAT
The DNA here is from genome assembly GCA_019453375.1 of Ctenoplectra terminalis. Taxonomy (NCBI): domain Eukaryota; kingdom Metazoa; phylum Arthropoda; class Insecta; order Hymenoptera; family Apidae; genus Ctenoplectra; species Ctenoplectra terminalis. The sequence goes on along the minus strand of SMSQ01018916.1, from coordinate 8,143 downwards.
GGTGAGGCATTTTTAGTCCCACCTCGACTTAGGGAAAAGGATGCGCTTTAACACTAGATTTACGGAACCCGTCAATTCGACGTAGCTCTAATTTCGTGTATAAGTTTAACAAGTTTGGGAGCGGAAATTATAAGCTCGAAATAAAATTTATATACGAAAAATATGCTAACTAAATCTCTACTAATAAAAATTAATTGATTTAAAGTAAAGTGAACTAATTAAATTACAAAATATCTGTATTTTAACATACCCATCAAAATGATCCGATCAAGGTCCGTAAATCTAGTGTTAATAAGTACCATTCATGAACCCATGTGGCACGGTTGGACTATTTGAGTTCCACCCTATAACAACAAATTCAATTAAATTATTATTATCTTTTTATATTTTTACATTATGTGATTCTTTGNTAAAAATTAATTGATTTAAAGTAAAGTGAACTAATTAAATTACAAAATATCTGTATTTTAACATACCCATCAAAATGATCCGATCAAGGTCCGTAAATCTAGTGTTAATAAGTACCATTCATGAACCCATGTGGCACGGTTGGACTATTTGAGTTCCACCCTATAACAACAAATTCAATTAAATTATTATTATCTTTTTACATATTTACATTATGTGATATCTTTTATTAGTAAAAATATACCAATTTTGTTTCATTTAAAACTCAATAAAATTTCTGTGCAACATGGGTCTATTTTATTATCTGAAATCCTGTGCCGTAAAGAGTTAAAACAAAAAGCAAGGCTATATTGAATACGTATTCGAACGAACTGTATAAATTAAAACAATCAAATATGTATACAGATTCTTACGAGTGTATGCATCGCAGCATTCAGATGTTTCATTTATCAGAACGATAGTTCATCCGCATACACGCGTTCAGTATAACCGTAGCCTAAAGGTTCTCATTCGACTTCTGTTGTCAGCCAGATGCATCAGTCATTGTTATATTGGCTCTGCTAAATAAGTCTGTACCGAAAGATGTTTGACTGATGTGAATATGCGAATCAATTGAAATGGAGCAACTCAAGAGTTTTATTTTTTATGATGCAAATTGGGTGCTTGAATTATTCATGACTTGGTACGGATACCGCCTTACTAAAGAAATGCTATAGCAATAGGGTTAAAGATTTTAATCAAACTGCTGGTGAATTAAGTTCAAAACTGGGTAGAATCGTATTCAACAATTTTCACGAATATCTATTATTAATGAAATATTTAATCTTGAAATTTAAAAAAATTAATATTTATTTTAATTATTTGTAATTTATAAATTATTTTTCTTACTTTTAGAATAGATTTACTAGCAAGTTCGATTAAAATCAGTCCTCATTGCTGTAATCTCCCTTTGCAAGATAACAAGAACTATTATTAGTTATTTATTAATCAACCTAATAATAATCTATCATAGTTTTGTTTTTACAATGGTTATTATTCATATTATTATAATATTGAAGATTCATAATTATAATAAAGAAATAGAAATCACTTAAATTATTAAAACAAATGCAAATTCAACTTCACATTGAGATTTGCATTCACTGATTTTTCTTTACGTACTTGTATAATTACTGAAAAGTATCTTTTAAGTATTACTAAATTTCTCTTTATATTGATTTTTATGTTTATACTTGTAATCAGAAATAAAGTAATAATGTACATCGATGCAACGATAAAACAATATCTACTCAAAAATGCGGTACTTGAAAGCTTCTTTGCGAGTTAATCTTCTAAAACTCTTTCTTTTATGCCTAACTTTCCAACAAAGTTTCTTAAATATGTAGAACTGAATCAATTCGTACTAGGATAAAACTGGGATAACAAAGTAATTTTAAAAATTATTATACGTGATAAGATATTTTTTATAAATAGTGAAAGTACTTACGTGAAAATAATTGAATAGAATTTGTACTTCTTTTCAATTTTTATTTAATAAAAAGTTCATTCAATTATTATACGTCTAAAGTTTTTGACATCAATGAAAAGTTAATATTAAATAAGGTATATTATCGTTTACACTGCCCGAACAGTGAAATTTTTCTGCGTAGAATATTCAATATAATCATAAAGAAACATTAAGTTTTGAAAAAATAATTATATTATAAAAATTAGACATATTAAAGTATTAAATTTTTCTCATATTGTTTATGTTAAAAATAGTTAATAATTATGATAAAAAACGAGAAGAGAAATATTGTTTACCTATCATATTAAATCTTTTTCTTTAAAATACAATGTAGATTTTAATATGTTTAGATATTCCGTTAATATCAAATTTAAAAATATTTTTTATCATTATAATTTATTATGTTTATACGCGATCCCTATTTTGCTACAAATGGTTCACTTTCCTTTCACGTAGAAAGAAGTATACAAACCTCAAGTTTAACACGCTACAAGCTTATTACCAATTCGTAGAAAACTCATATATCTAGTTTTCTCACTTTTTAAATAGATTACAGTTACTTGGAAACTGTTGGGAAATATATACTGATTTCTTTTACACTATCTCTTATAAACTGACGTAAGTTGGATTGAATTGCCATTTAAATTACTTCTCATCGATAATAATTACTAATCAATATAGTTCTCGAAACATTTTGACATAAAAATTTTTTTTAAAGGTTGCGTTCATTCATACACTCGTGAACTTAAGCATCGAGTCAGAAGTATGTAATATCAAACGCATCAAATATTATTGTAAGAAAGTTTCAAGGCTTTTAATTCATTTCACTTATTTGTGTTAATATGTATTGTATCTCTTGTTGTTTTTTTCTTTTTCATGTATATGACATTTATTTCGACAACAAATGTCAACCACAATCGATTTATAAGAATCTCGGTACATTTATTCAAGTAAATTGAATAAGAGATGTTAAGTAAGAATTTTCGTATCATTTGACGTAAAATATGTACTCCCTCCGTCCGGAAATATGATATACATTTCAAAAAAAATCGTAGATTATCGTGAATATAGAAAACAAATGACAACATTCGTTATATTATTATAGTATATATTAAAAGTAATATAACCTAATATAATTGACATGTGTCATGTTCTTCTCGGTTTAAAACTTAACGATCAAAGATCAGTTTTTTTTATGATAAATAAAATTGGTACCGCTGCAAAATCAATATGGAAAATTCCGTAGAAGAATTGATAAACTTAAAAAGAAGAGATTCCAAATATAAACAATTGACCACGGAACAACGTGATGGTATCTTAGAAAAATGATTACAGCACATGAAAGAGAACAAGTTAAAACACGGTGACTAGCTGAAAAATATTTATGTTCCAAAGAAGCGTACAATAAGACCAAATCATATTTTAATTAAATTTAGGGAGTATTGTAACAAAATTATTCTTCTTTAATTATAATTTTTCTAAAAAAGTTAATATAATATACTTGTCGTGTTAACTTTTAGTTTTATTGTATTTTTTTTTTGCAAATGTATACTATATTTCCGGACAACAAAAATCGCGAAATGTATACCATATTTCCGGACGGAGGGAGTACAATTTATGCGCAATTCGTCTATAATTTATCACATAAATATTAATCCTTTCCAATATTGTATGACAAATATCGTAAGCAATTAAAAAAATCTTTATAACACGGTGCATGTTTCGAGTTGTCTTATACTAGTATGTACAGTGGGTGATCAAATTATTACGACCACTTCGAAATAACTACTTATTCAAACTTTGAGCAAGAATGGAATTGAAAGTACACTTGAAATAACACCTTTCTTCAGTACAAAAATTATTCTTAGGTTTTTAATAATGCATAACAATGATTTTAAATCTGCTACAAATTATTTAAAAAATTGTTAAGATACATATCATCGTTCGTTGAATTAAATTTAAAGTTAGTAAATGTATATCAAAAATATAATAAGTACACACATTACTACTTAATAATGTTAAAGTAACAATCAAGGAAAACACAAGCGAACAAGCATAATCTCATAATGACTAGTATCAAGTCACACTATTGCAAATGAACAATGGCAGCATAAAATGTTAGCCTATTACAAATATACCTCTTACCGTACATTAACCAAGTAAAACAGTATCGCCAACAGATCAAAATATAGTCAAACTGTCTGTCTACGTGTCAAGAACAAAAAAGGGTGCTTACATGTTACTATTCAAGACATAATATTACCAAAAATATAAAACATGTAACTCCGTCTGATCGTAATAATTTGATCATCCACTGTATTATTTACAACGAAGAATGTAAGTAAAAGTGCATCTTTTTGTGATAATTGGGAACGTATTGCAATTCTTAAAACGTAAAAAACTTTGAGATATGAAAGTTTTGATCTTAGCTTATTAATTGATTATTAGAACTAATTTTTTTATTATTTTTACTTTTGTACCAAGAGGATACGAGGAACGTCGTCAATACTTCAAGATTATGACAATACTTTTCCTAAAGTTTTATAGTTTCTCGTAAATTCATAGCTCTATTGTTCTAGGAGTCATAAACGTTCTTCGACAATAGCATCTTAGAATCGTAAAAAGTTAAGCAAGTCTGCTTACAAAATGCATGATAGTTTGTAGCCTCGTCAGATCCGTATTTTATTGCAAAATATTTAATAACAGTAATTGAGGTAAATAGTGTAGTTTTATAAAAATAGCTGACCAGATTTCAAGATTGCTTAATTTCTTCGTGTTTGGAACAAATTGTTCATAAAAAATCAGTTACCATCGATCAAAAAAATTTTTATGAATGTCTCATAAAACTTGTTATATTCCCAAACTGAAATGTAAAAAATTTCAAGAATATTTAAATTGTGTAATCAAGTAGTTCAACTTAATTATTTTTCTTGTAAAATTCATCCAACTCGTAACTTAGAAATAATTTTAAGAACTTAAACAAATAGTGAGAAAAATTTAATTTGTCACTTATTTCATAGTAAACTTAATCTACTTATATTATTAGTATAATTTTTTAAAAATAGTTATTATATTAAGTTTAATAACTATTATCATTATAAATCATTACTAAATAGTGAATTATTATCATTCATTACTAAATATTATTATTAAGTTTAATTACTATTGTATAAAACAGGTTGCGACAGTATTGATAATATAAATTTGAGTTGCCACTTTGTACAAAACTAAACCTAAACAGTAGAATAAATTCTTATCGTTCAAAATTTTGTTTTCGAGATAATCAGTTTTGAAAATTTCTTTTGTATAGATATTACTTGTATCTGATCTTGAATGTGCAAATATTGACAATGTGAAAAATAAGACTTGACGAGGACAAATGAAAGGTAAACGGTTAAATTTTCCAATTAGTTATTTTTTTTAAACGAAGAACCATTTATAGTATAGCAGCTCCTTTATCGTATGTAAAATTTTTATTATTAAATTATGGATTAGCGAATTCCTGCCACTGTTTCTTCAGCTTCTAATTGCTATACACATAACTGATTAACGTTTTCAATATCTCGAGAACGTATACGCGTACTGTAAATTTTGAAATTCAATTATCTTCAAAACAAAACATTGTAACAAAAAAAATTTATTCTATAATTTCAACTTATTTATACACATGGAATCAATTTATAAAAATTTAAACCTACAACATTATCGTTCCCTGTACAATAAGTTATATTCTTATTACGATACTGTATTAATGTAAAAACTATTTTCAAAAAATAATTGAAACGTGAACGACTTAATAGCACGGACAAAATATCTGNAGTATAATTTTTTAAAAATAGTTATTATATTAAGTTTAATAACTATTATCATTATAAATCATTACTAAATAGTGAATTATTATCATTCATTACTAAATATTATTATTAAGTTTAATTACTATTGTATAAAACAGGTTGCGACAGTATTGATAATATAAATTTGAGTTGCCACTTTGTACAAAACTAAACCTAAACAGTAGAATAAATTCTTATCGTTCAAAATTTTGTTTTCGAGATAATCAGTTTTGAAAATTTCTTTTGTATAGATATTACTTGTATCTGATCTTGAATGTGCAAATATTGACAATGTGAAAAATAAGACTTGACGAGGACAAATGAAAGGTAAACGGTTAAATTTTCCAATTAGTTATTTTTTTTAAACGAAGAACCATTTATAGTATAGCAGCTCCTTTATCGTATGTAAAATTTTTATTATTAAATTATGGATTAGCGAATTCCTGCCACTGTTTCTTCAGCTTCTAATTGCTATACACATAACTGATTAACGTTTTCAATATCTCGAGAATATGTACCCTATTGATTTTATGCTGATTGTGAGTAGAAGTAATATTTATACAAAATACAGAACATAATCGTAGAAAGACACATGTATACGCGTACTGTAAATTTTGAAATTCAATTATCTTCAAAACAAAACATTGTAAGAAAAAAATTTATTCTATANATAAGCAGACAAAATTCGGGCTATAAAGGGTTAACTATTTAAAATATAACAAATGTTTCATATGAAAGTTATTTAATTTAATTAGATATTCATATTTCTTTTTATCACTTTCAAAAGTAATAATGTATCGGCTATTTTTATAAATTTTATAAACTTCGGTAGTGTCTTCAACATCCGCGAGACGATAAACAATTTAATGCAACACATCACGCTTACCACTAATATTTATAAAAATAACCGATATATTCAATCAAAAATAATCGTTGTACATACAGATCATTAATTCGTCTTGAATAGTGTAATAAATTGGCAATAATAAAACCACGTATGGAGCAAAGTATGAGTGAACAGTGCAAATGTGAAAGAGTAAATCCAGAAAGAGAATAGAATGCATGGAATGAAAAAGCAGGTATGATTGGAGAGTATAAAGTGCGACAGGCCGAGGAAAAGGATGCGAGGGAGAGGGAGAAAGGTATGTAAGGCAAAGGATGCGTGCGGGAAAGAAGAATAGACAGAAACGAGGAGCGAATGTAAACTGACGTGAGATAAAAATTTTTAATAAAAATTTTCTAGAACGCTTTTTTCGTTAACCACGTATAGTTTTGTTGAAAAAAAAAATTGACAGTAATATCTCTCTAAATAATAATATTAAAAAAAATCGAAATATCTTATTAAATTTACCCCATGAAATTAAATAAGTTTTATACGAAACATTTTTTTGTATTTTAAATAGTTAAGAAAATAATGAACCGGACATACTGTGTAAAGCGTAATGTACTATTTAGCATGGATCTTAGAAAGAATGAATTCAATATCCTCGATTTTTAGCAGCTTATATTTGCTTATCTACGCAGGAAGTACTCAAAATGACTTTGCATTTCAATACAAGCTTGTGAACGTCTTGGAATTTATTTCCTTATCCTTTCAACGTAGTCAGGTGTTATCTTGATAGATTCGTCAAAGACTATATACAGTTCGTTACTGTGGTATGTATGAAATGTGTGTCTGCATATAGCTTGGTAGAATTAATTGCACTAATTTAATTTGGCTAGAAAAATTTCTAAAACTAACACAAAGTGCTGTTACTATAAGATAACTCGAAATACGAACACGCTTATGTAGACATATTTTATTTTGTTTATGGGTTGAATTAAACGCTAAAATAAATTCATACAGTATATTACATTCTGTATGTATTTAGTATATATTTATCAGAAAAATAAGAAACGATAGGAATTACTTGTCACATATTTTGATTACTTTATACACACCTTCTATAAAATTCTATCTGTTAGAAAGCAAGCAATACTATTCGGTAACAAGAATATACAATCAGTACTATTTTCAATGACAGCCACTGCAAAATATACCAGTGCGTACTTATATAAGAAATTTATACCAATATCGTTCTTATTTATCTTTCAATTCTATTGATAACACTATTCATGTCCGTAAACTTAAGGAGCAAAAAGAAATAGCGCTTGCAAGAAGCTTTAAATCGACAAATGACATTTATTATACAATGGATATCAATGACACATTGCATTGCCAATCTTATTTCATCGCTGAATCTAGTGACATGTGTGTTCACGACCGGTTACATAATCCGATCAGGTAATGCATTTAAAACACCTAGTATGGAATAAGTATCGTCTCGTCTGTAGCTGTACATTATGGTCGGCGGCAAAAAAGAAAAGTATACGAATATTAGTAATATTTTGAAAA